>NNCF01125876.1:739372-753569 GCA_002313205.1 Laupala kohalensis | reverse complement strand
ATATATATATATGTATATATATATATATATATATATATATATATATATATATATATATATATATATATATATATATATATATATAATGTGTGTGTGTCTTGACATAATTATATCCGGTGTCAGAAGTGCTTCATCACCCTCCAATTTTTTTTAGATCGCGAAAAACTACCCTTAAATACAGAAAATATATATGACATGGTTCTATTTATTATTGGATCTGATGTATTGACCAGGATGAATTTGTTTCATCTAGACCACAAAATAATTTGAATAATTTCAACTTGCCAACATTTCGGCCTCGTTTATTTGATCTCTCCTCGGATAAACGCCTAGTTTTTTACATTTACTAATAAACATAAAAATACAATACGGTTGTTCTTTTGCAAAATAGTTGCCAATGCATGACTACCTTACATACTTCGGTACACTTCCTTGTATCCTCCTCCTGGACGTGATCCATCTTGTTCTTCACATCTTAGATGATGAACGATGACGATATCCATCGCCATAAGTGTGTCGAGATAGGGATTCCAAGACTGTATAGTTGAATACAATGACACTAGAGATCACGGGGCAGTAATTAAGATTCAATGACTCGATTAACTATGACTTTCATGATTGACAGTGACAGCATAAATGTTGCATCACAATGACATCGTTATTTCTTGGATACCATGGATGACTTGAGAACACCAATGATAATTTCTTTCAACAAGCCAACTGACCACCACATCCGAAGCAGGTTCAGAAGTTACTTTCATGCGATTTGTAACTCTTCGTAGTTTTTTTCAAGATTATTTGTAATCTAATTCTTTGGTATTAACCGCATATAGACCGCGTTTTTTATCCACATATGAACCACAATCATCCTAGTTTTCCAATTCGAAGTAATTTCTGAGTCTGAATGTCTCGTAACCTTCATAATGTAAATTCTTGAACTGGTGTTCCCCCCACTTTTGCTTCTGATTTTCCATGCAACTCTACTACTTCCATCGTCTGCTGTGTATGCTTCCCTCCATTCCCTTACAGAACCGATGTGTGTGTGTCAAAATGCTTGGCAATGCATGCGGAGAGGAAGAGAAGGAGAAACAGGGGATATCGTAATGGCGGCTGCTGTTCAGAGAGTGAGCGACCGTCCAGAGCGCGTTTAGCACGACGACGCGCACCGCGATCAAGTTTCGGAGAGCGAATTGGAAACACGCGAAAAAAGAACACCGGACTTTTGATGGAATTACGGCTTCCGCTCAGACGACTCGAGTGCCTGCCGTCGCAAATCACTCCGCCGTATTATACTTTATTCGCTTGGTATTGTTGGACTGGCGTTTTCAATCATTTGTCATTTCGTAGGGAGAAACTCCTGCATTTCAAAAAATTATTTGCTCCAAACGGGAAGAAGTTGTAAAATAGTTTTACGCCGTAGAACATTTTATTCAGTGTCACCACATTTGCGTTATTAGATATTTTATTACGGTTGTAATTCGTTAAGAAAACGTCATTACATGTCTGTTATGAAGATTGATAACATGGAAAAATAATTTTATTTTGATTATAAAGTGTTACTTAAAGTTGTATCTTATCGCAGTGTGAAATCGGTTTCCCCATTTCAGATTTGGAAGCGAACCGTTCCTTTCTGTGTCACCTCTATTTCCGTTACTCATTCCAGACCGTAAAAGAACTAATATTTTTTATGAGTCTCTGGAGAAGAAGCCCCGAGTACTACGAGTCCTCCGCAGCAGTTGATCGTTTCTTTGTTGAATGTCGCGACTTGTGAGACGAGCAGCAGCAATAAGAGTTGAAATTTCCACGTACTGCAGTGAGACCGTCGGCAATTCGTTAGTTCGGGAACGCACGGGGATTAAATCAGTGGCTACGCCTGCTGCGTCCCTTGTGGAGGCTTGAGACAAAAAGTACACCCGAATAGATAAATACTGCCATAGGCCCTCCATCGGTCCGGTATTTACATAATAATACTCTAACATAGTCGTCGTCCATTAGTTCCGAGAATTCACGTCCACATGTTTTCCTTTTCGTCCGGCGGTTCTTTTTATTGGTTTGGTGGAGGAGAGGGGCTAGCGGGAGGATGGGAAGATGGTGGGGAACACACTGGGAAGGTTGGGGAGGGGTTCTTGAGAAACGATGGCAAGAACGACGATAGCTTGTGTATATGAAGATGGAATGGTGACATATTCTCATACGTAATGCCCACTTAGAGATAGTTTTCTTTTCTAGTCCCGACGTGTTTTGTATGGAAAAAGTAGACGGGTGCATACACCTTTCGACATTCGAGTCGGCTGCTATTGCGACACATGAGTTAATAGATTAGGGGTAATGCGAAGTATACTTCAATGAAGCGTGCCGACCTCTCGAAAAATTTGCATTGGTAAATGGTTGCTTATCTTGAAGTCTGAGAAGGGGAGCACAATATTTTCTATGCAGATTATAAGAATTCATTGGACACGAATGATCGTAAAAACCGATCTTTTCATAAGTCATTCACTTCCCGAGGCTTGCCACGCGAGTTTTCGGTATAATAATTTTAAATATAATCTTAGTAGATTGTAAGGAATATGACTAGAAGAGGTAGTTATATTTATGAGACATGTTACTTAACTTTTTGATAATACGTCTGATGGCAGATGCGCATGCGCAATATGGGATAGAGAATTTACTGCTAAGCTATATATCAAAATTTGGAAGAGCAAACAAGTTCTACCGAATATAGCGAGAACGTTTGGAAGTTACAATACAGTGGTACACAATACATATTGTTTAAGTCAAGGTGATGAACATTGTTAGTCTGTTAGCTGAACCGTGAAGCTATGAATAGTGAAATTGCGGTAAAATTCCACAGATATATCGATGTCTACAGTTCATTCAAGAGGAAAGTAGAATGCAGCGCTGAATGCAGTCATTATTCCATGTTGTTGCGATAACTCCATTGGAACATATTCCATGTTTGAATATTTTCCACTCGGAGTTCACTTGTCCCCTTATTCTTGTTTCAACATGTTTTTGTTTTACGGAAGGTTAATCCGTTAAGCTACAAAATAATTCGTGTGCAGTAGTATGATAACTGACATTTAACTCTTTAAGCGAAAGTACAAAATATCATTACAGTTATACCGCCAATTAATTCATTAAACAATAAAAAATATTATTTTGTACATACGTTCTCTCTCTATTTTCCTATATAGTTCATTTATTGAAGCCAGTGCTCTGGATTTTTCATTTTATTTGGAAAATATTCAGATAGCATTAAACCTACTATCAAGTAGTAGTAATGTCACATTTTAAATAGTTTATTTACTGTCTCATTTAAAACTTCAGGCCATGACTAGTTTCCCATCTGACTACGCTTTCAGAGAAGGGATTGGGGAACAATTTTGCATAGTCGGGAATTGAAAGGTACAGAACATAGTCTTTCGTCTAGAGTTATGTTTCCAACAATTTAGAAGAAATTTCTTCTTGAATTTGTAGCCAACTTTCTTTCGTGTCTTACTCCTAAAATTTTCATTCTAACTTCACAAGATTGATTTCGCTCGCTGGAAGTAATTAGAATTTTATTTATTCTCAATCGACGAATTTGTTTTTGCATTCAAATGTATTTTTGTTTGTTTGTTGTATTTGTAAATGGGAAATGTAGCGTGCTATTGAAGCTTATCTACATTGAGTGATAGGAGGTAGGAGTTGGGTGGTAGGTCATTGTTTGTAGGTGGGCCGGTTAGCTGGGTTTATCAACAACTTGGCCCACGCAGAGAGGTTAGTAGAAGTAGTTAGTAATAGTTATTGATACTAGAAGGAGCTGGATAGAGGAAGGAAGAATTGTTTTTCAGTAGTCACAGCTACATTAACTGGGACGTCAATGTGAAAAGCCATCGGGAATCGAACCCGGGATGACTTGGTGACGACGACAACACTACTATCTCTACCACCGTTGGGGCTAAAATGCATTTATTTGATTAACACAAACGTTCTTGCGCGTCAATAGAACCATGCCACTTAATTTTACATTTACATATTATTTCCTTGACTCGCAAATAAATTAACATAATTGTTTCGAATAATTTGTTTTTCATAAATGAAAAATAGATATATCTCTTTCAATTTCTATTACACCTACTTTAGACTCAAATGTTTCCTGACAATAACCTCACTGAACATCAGCTGATAAAACGTTTCCTAGTTCCCGAGATGGTAGTTTCCCTATTAGTTTGAGATTTTTATTGTTGAAGTTGGTATTATGCTCTTAACTTTTCCGGCAGCCATGTTGAACATTCTCACCGCACTTTTACATGAATATCACTATAGCGCGGGGCTATTCACACGCGCCATTTTTGACGCGTGCTCAATAGTTTTTATTTTTCATTTGTGCTTATTTAAAAAATTGAACTTTATATTTTATTTTAGATAATTTACAAATTCTATTCTAACATGAAAGCTCAATTAAAATCCTATTAATTTTCTTTTCAAGAAACAAGTGTTTGGAAAAGTGTTTATGTGAAGAAAGGATGTATTATAAGTCAAGGCCTCCTGAAACAAGCTGTAAGATAAATGTTTCGTATCTTGTATTTACTGTCAAAATACGAGGAGTCAATCCCATAAAACTTTTATAACCTTGAATTATCGGTAAAAAACCTAGTGAATATTGTGGATGATTTTGGTAATGTTTAAAGTGAAAGTACGACAATGGTCGAATTCGTCCCCGCTGTCATTCTTGACCCTTTGCCATAGGTCGAACTCGTCCCCGACGTCAGTTGGGAGCAGATTTTTCCCATCCCTTCCCCCTTCTCTCCTTTCTTAAATAAGCCTTCTGCCCAAATGAGGAAGTATTGGCATCGACAGTGACTGTGGAGTCTTTCACTAACAAATTATGAGGGACTGTCTACGCGTTAATGAAGGGCTAAATTATATCTGTCTTCTCACAGAGAGAATTCGCGTTTATAATATGGCTTTCTCGAAAAGTGCGGAAGTTCTAATATCTGAAATAATTTACTTTTCTATTTCTGGGAGGAATGAAAATATTTAGAAATAAAGCTATTTTCCCATGATTTCCTCCCGCGGGCTAAAACAGTCAATTTTCCAGTCAAACGCAATACAAATACGCTCCTTCTCCATCTCTACAGAAAAGCTTCTTCCGGAATAGCGACAGGAAGAACCCGGGGACGAAATCGACCCTACCCAAATGAGCAATGCCTCTTGTTTACATGTATCTGTTGACCGTGGGGATGAGCTCGGTACAAGTTACCGAGTAAGCAATAACCACGACGAGCACAAATTACCGATTACTGAAATAGTTATGTATGCACTTAGAGCAGCTCTGTCACCATGATTTGGAAAACATAAGTTACTAACTACTACTACTACTACTACTACTATTACTACTACTTTCCCTCAACAGGCCCTGAAGGTGTCCAAGTGGTTCGCGGAGGGTAGAGCTCAGCAATTTCTTGGCCTCGGCACTAAAAGCAGGAGATGGGGCTAGCTAGCATCTCGCTCCGACCGGTTTGACCCTAGGATACACTTTGATTCTCAGTTTACAGCTTGAGTAAGTCTTGGAGTCAGTCAGGATGTTGAGGTGTGATGAAAAATCCCCATCCCGGGATCGAACCCCGGCCAGCCAGCCAGCGACCCAGCGCTCACTGAGCTACGCTGACTCCCAATGTCACCGATTAGGCCCTAAAATTTCGCATCGGTATGGAATGTCGAGTTCAGCGAATCTTCGTTTTGAAGAAGTGTATAATGGAATTAACAGTCGGGTGTTCTCTGGTTTCTAGTTCATAATATATTTCAGAGAATATATTTCACACATATAATAATTTATAATAATAATATATATATATAATAAAAGCAGGTACGCATACAAATGTTTTGAAAGTAAAATGCTAAATTATCAATAATTACCTAATTTCATTATCACATTCTCAAGATATTCCATTTTAGTACCCGAAAGTAATTACCATATATGTTCTTAGAAATGTGGCTCAATTGCAAACAAACTGCTAAATTCGTGGATCCGTTTATGACGGAATAATATCTGTCCCTGACATGATCCAAGATATTATAGCAGTACTTTCGAAAATTCATATATGATTTTATCATTTTTCCACATATGAGGGATTTGTCGTATCAATACAACTTAGTAGGGGCATCGTGATTTTGACAATTTCTTTAATTTTCCTTTAGATATTGTGTAATACCGCTTGGTGAAACTACATAGAAGCTGCGTTAGTTTTGAAATAATTGAAATTTCTTGAATTTAATTGTTACTTCATTGATTGGTAGTTAATCGCAAATTGTAGTGCTTATGGCTATGTACACGTACTTTAGCTTCACTACAGACTCATCGAATGTAAGATAAATCACGTTGATTATTTTATGAGAAAAACGAATGCACTGACTCATAAGTGTGTTCTAAATTGATAAGTATTCCATAAAGCATATCAACACCAAATGATATTTTTCTTTAATGAATTTTTTTTATTAATGGGCTAAATTCTTTGATACTTGTATTTAGACATCACTATCGCACTAGCTGATTCGCCCGCTTCTGAACTCGTTGGTTTTGAGCAAGTAAACTCGCTCGTCTTCGAGCCTTAAGGCGGATTCTTTGCAGCGCTTTCTTTCAAAGGACGTGGCTGAATTTTCTCTGAAAAATAACAACAACAAGTAAACAAACAAACAAATATAATTTTTTGTGGATCCTAACATGTGTGTGATCTTATTACGCAACATTACTTGGACATTATGATAATCACGAAAACAATTTTTGTTTCTGATCACAATAAATGTACAATGGATATGTTAAGAATTATTGCATTGTTGCCAGGTTTGAGTTGAGGACTGAGAACGGACCCTTTAGCTAATGCAATTCCCCTTAAAGTAAAATATAATGGTGTGCCTATGTTACCAAGCTCTTTAACATTTTTCTGAATGCAACTGACTTAGTAAATAAAATTATTTCAAATTTTATTTAAACATAATTTTGAGAAGAATATATACATGAGGAGTGTCTTCTTCTTTGATTTTTTTTCTTTTTGGATATATTATATGTTCTAAGATATGTGGCGTTACAACTGAACAATCGCCATGTCCGAGCGGATCACCGGTGGCGGAGTTTTGATTTATGACTCTTTGCCTGGCCAGTCTCGTTTGGTTAACCAGGCTACTGACCATTTCATTATTTCCATTTCATTTTTACCAGCATTCTTTTCGGAATTATATTTCTTCTTTCTCACACTCATCTTCGTTCATCATATCATAGGATTTCATACATCTTTTTGTTTTTAAAATCACCCTCTCATTTCATACATTCCTACTGGGTTTTTTTTCTCCTTCTCAAGTGCTTGTGGTGATTTCTTGTTTGTTCTGTAGCAGACTCTCAATTGTGAAGTTTATTGTTTGCTTATTGCAATTTCTTTTTTTTCCTTGTCCGTCTCTATTCTTTTCGAATATTTACCTTCATATTCTCTGAGAAACCGTCCTCATCTTATTCTATTTACGCTGCTGAGACGCGGGAAATGGAAATGAATCAATGCTGTTCGACTTCTACTCGTAAATCTCTCCTGACTGATTCGTTCCTTTTACGCGACTCCGCGGATGACCCGTCTCTTTGTCCGGAGACGTTAAAATGAAAGTGGAGTATCTTCCAGAGGAACATCTCGGCCCATTGGACGCCCGCCTTGAAAGGACCCGCGTGATGGCCTTCCACTAGCTGTAAATTCGTCCTAACACATGTAGCTCGTGCCGATGCCACTGCTACGAAGATGTGTTCTCCCACCCTTCGCCCTCTCTACCCTCTTTTTTTCCTCTTCTTCTTCTCCATCCCGATGTCGTCGTTCCTTATCTCCATTGCCATCTTCCACCCGCACAATCTTCTACTCTTCCTCGACGAGAATTGTATATTTAGATGTTGTAAAAGTTTACTCGTACAATGAATGAGGGCTGCTCGATCTATGGGCACGATGAGGCGTGACGGGAAGGAGATCCCTTCGTAGGGCAGCGAAGCCCTTGGAAAGCTAGAGACCGCGTTTATTGCTCACGATGACACGGCTGTAGGAGAGGGGATGGGAGGGGGCTGGCATTGGCGACGGAGGAAGAGCTGCAGAACAATACGCGGATCCTTGTCACCGTGGCGACAGGCGGTCAGTCCGGTGGACAGATGGTGCGACTTTTGGAGTCTTAACGCCGCACCCATGTCCTTGTGGGTGATGGAGGAATCGAAATTTCTCGATGGATGGTTCTGCTGAGCACGCCTTCGACATCTTGAGCACGATGTAGGAGGGTGGGACAGGAAGCGGCCCTTTCCTTGCAGGAAGGTCGTTTGAAGTGTTTCTTGGAACGACTATTTGGTTGGCACTTGACTGCTAAACAAATGCTCTCTAAACTCATGACCACCGATACTATTTCTTAACAAGAAAAGACTTGTTAATTTCTTATACCTGATATAACTTAAGGAAATTTATTAGGGGATACATATGGTCATTCCATCTTTGTTCGCCTAATATGGGATACTAGACATTTCACTCAGAAAAAAAAGCGCGTGCTACATTTCAATGGTCTGCGTCCGCCGTTTTGGAGACGCTCTTGTTGATTTCGGATTTTCCTTAAACGTTTCGTGAGGTATGTTTCTTTAACTTGTGTGAATTAATCAGTACACGCTGCATTTCCTCGCGTGATTTTTTTGATTTTGGTACCCGTATGCAGTCAAAATCGTGTTCTCTTCTTAGTCGTACCAACACAATGTACAAAAATATTATGTCAATTTATGATTGTTATTTTAGGTTGTTACATCATGTAAGCATTTACATTCATTTCACTTCTGGAGGCATCTTGTCACTCAGACACAAAAATAAGCTAATAATATTCTTTGAAATCAATAAAATACGTAAGTACTAATACTGAAAAATTACAAACATATTACTCACGGAAATCACATTACATTCAATTCATTTCATAATCGTAGGGTGTTTGGAGGACCATTGGTATGCAGGGATAACGTATAGATGGGATTAGAATCGTTAGCGAAGACAACAAAAATCTTTTCTTTCTTGTCGTTTTCACGCATTTTTAAGTGAAATATTGAATTAATCAAGAAATTGGCTCTTAGACGTTTGAACGAACTATATTTACCAATAAAACAATAGATAGCACTTCAATTAGTTTGCGAGGTAATGACATTAGTAAAATCTTGTTTTAACCTAGTTTGCTCCTCTAAAATTGAAAAAAAAAAAAATTATTTCTTAATGAACATCTTCATTACGAAAGATGTATCTTAAAATTTCCTGTTACTTCGTTCACACTCTACGTTGACGAATTTGCAAAAGGGAAAAACCATTTTAAAGTATAAATATTAACGTAGATGTACTAATGTGATATTGTCGTAGCACATCCCTTGAACTCTAGAAGTAACATCGTCGAAAATCAATATTAATGCTGTAATCTAGATGACAAATACTTTTATATATTTCACTTTCATTCTTAAATATCAATCATGACATTATATTTTATATTAATTTACTATTTTAGAGACTTGGTTTGGATGGTAGGTAGAGGAGATGTTGATTGCCTGAGAGTATGTAAGGCATTGTTGTAGGTGACGGAAATATCACATGACAACCTCACTCGTAGTTCCGCGGACCTCGACCTCCCGTTTAGAACGTGTAGGGGAGATAACTCCCCAACTAACCTGTTCAAATATGGCACTGTTGAAGTAAGACGTGGATGAAGACTCTTAATTAAAAGTTTGAAATGTAAATTTAATTAAAAGATCTTGTTGTTGTCAGTGAAATCGTAAGCAATGTGAGGCACTTACGATCCATTGACAGAGAAATAATTTTAAGTACGTCTGGTATTATAAACTGTACAAAATTTCTTAGATTTAATATTTGCTGAGAGCAGGAACATTATCATATCTCAGAAGTGGAGGTCTTTGCTAGGACTTTACACAACGAAAAGTGCCACTTTTGATATTTCTAAATAGATAATTAAAAGTGGCAAAATATAAAGTGTCAATAGTTTTTGTCCAGAAAAGTTCTTTTTCTCCAAAATAGAATGCAAAGGAGCCTATAATTTTATAATACATTTCTCATTCCTGATAAAATGTTTATTTTAAATTATTTTACGTTTAAACGTGTATAGGTACACTACACACATTAGGGCTCGTCTCTGTGCTTTGACAGAGGGATGTCGGTGAATGCGGGTGGGTAGTAGGGAGCGGAAGTTAAGGTGGACACTCTTTGTTGATCCGGTCGCTGTCAAATGTTTGTCTACCTTTCTTAATCCGCGGCTACGACCGAGGGTACTTTCGTCATACACGGATACAAGATAGGTGTGGAAAGTACTAACTTTGAATGTCAGCTGCGCCGTACCAATTTACACTCATGTTTTCTAGTTTGATAGCTTTGGGCAATTTTTATTTCTTTCAATCGAAATTTAGCCAGAAATATATAACGCGTGTATTATTTTTAAATTCTTGTACATTTCTCCTTTTAGAGTGCATACATGTGACAAATTTGATTGGAGATTTAATAAATATATTGTGTATTTTGTGAAAAGGTGTACAGTGAAGGTCTTATGTTCCTCCAAAGTCCTCTCTTTTAATTACATCGTTTTCCTTCACATTTCTTGATGTGACACAAAGTTATCACACTGAAAAGTGTAGTATTATTATTATTATTTTAAATAAAAGTAAGAATGTTGTGTACATTTATTCACTTACGACTTGAAAGACGGAGATTATCGATTTCAATGAAAGGATTGAAATATACTTCCTAACATAATTCCTGATGAGAAAAGACCAAGAACTTATAATGAAATAAAATATAAAACACCGTTTCCATTACCGTTCTTGTTCAAGTGATAATCTCCATTGTCTTTCCATGAACGTTCTCGATCTGACGAAAATCCCGATGCCGTGTACCGACTCTGCTGCCTCAGCTTCTCAGAGAAGTCCTTCGGATTCCTCTCGCTCTCCGTCAAGGGTTTTCTCGGAAGAAGAATCGAGAGATTAAGACTTGGAGAGCGAAGACTCCGAGTGTGTGGGAGGTACAGTCGTCAAAGTTAACAGGGTGTCACAAATTTGCCTCTTTCATCCATAGGAAAACGTATCCTCAGGTGAATCCAAACGTTTTAATGTCTCTTACATCAACACGTGATGTATAAATCATTTTGTGTACATGAAGGTTTTAGAAGAATATAAATTCAGAGGATTAGCCGGTCAATGTAAGGTACAAAGCGTGTAGAACCTATCAAATATTGTTTTGCACCAAGACTTTCCATTAGTTGATTAAATGTATTATATCTGTACGACACTAGTTAAATAGCACTAAAAAACTCCAATGTAGTTTTATTAATTTTTTAAACATTATTGATGTTTTAATTCTTCATACGGGATAAAAATTATTATTTTATTTGGAACTAGTACGGGCTTATAAGGAAAATTTCATTGAATCATTTACTATTAATATCCTGTCGCCTCTAACAATCTGCACGAGGGTATTTTTATGTAGTTTATTTTTCGTTGTCATAAAAAGAAATCTCAACTCTCGCTTAGAATCCATCATTGAAATATTAAGAGCTATAGGTGATACAAACGTCTGTTAGTCGTTTCCATTATCTTGGGATATATTATAGAACACTTTTCCTTAACCGGGAAGCATAAATGTAGGTCTACTATAGGTGTTCTCTGTCCATGTACAACATAAATTATACATATTGTTAATATTTAGAGATTTTGGGAAATAGGTAAAAATAAATAGGCCCATAAAAACCCGTGAAAAGCTTCATTCATTCAAAAGTGAGTAAATGGCTTGTTAACAGACGTCTCCGTCGAGGGAAAAACTCTTATCTTTATTGAAGCGAGAAGTATAAATACATCAGTGCTCCTCATTGAACCGAACACATTCCAAGTATAAGCAATCCAAAGTTAGATATCGAATCTGATTAATCAGTCAATGTCTAGAGGTTCCATAAAAATTGTTCCTTATTGGTCTATATTTGAGAAACAAGTCAGTCAATTTGAAGTCAGAAATACCGCCTCAACGAAAGTTTTGAAGGGAATTTAAGTAAACTATTTTTCACGTTAATTTCGAGAAAGTTTATGCTTTTACCTCTAATGTTAGTTGCTAGAAACAATTAAAATGTTAAAACATTATTTTTCATCCTTCTTTCATGTACGTTTTTGTGCAAATAATTCGCGTCCTTGAATTCAGATCACGTATAATATATAATAAGTTCAATGTAAGCGTAATTACTTTTTTCTAATTTTATGTGACCTCCAAATGTGAAATGAATACTAATTACTCATTTAACTATCCCTATGAATACAGTTAATATCTCTCTTTAGTATCTCCTAATTCAAAATTAATGGTAAAAATGATTTACACACCGTGTTTGTCTTGTGTAAATCTTATAATAGGTTTTAATTAATGCTTTTACGTAGTAAGTCACGTTGTGAAATGTAATTTTTGGAATACACTGGGATTACATAAATCTGAATTTTTAGAACGGTTACAAACTTGGATAGCGGTATTTTTATACCGCGTGTTTCACACACAAACATAAAATTATTCTATTCTTTCTGACACACCAATTTTAGCACCTTAATCTAGGTATATAATGTTTATCGTGGATTTTTCAACATTCATTTTATAAATATCTTTGGAGAGACGTAGACGTCAAATACTATGGTGATCATCTGTGCTAAAATCCTATCCCTTTGAAGAAAATAATTTATTAGTTATTCCTGGTAATACGTCTTCCGTGATGCCGTCTGTGATTTCTGTTCCATGTTTCGTCTCCGCCAGCGTTACCTCTTTCACGTCTTAACCACGGCAATGTTCTGGAATATATCGTCGATCATCCGACAGGCCGCCGGGCGAGTAATGCTTTGAACAAACAAGGGAATTAGCGCTAACGAAGGTCGGAATTTTCCACGGATCGAGCTGCTATTGGAGGAGACGGCGCCAGACGCCAGACCCCATGATGTATTTAAACAATTCACATTTCGGCGGCCAACTTCTATCAGAGCAACTGAGCGGGTATACACGGTTAGGTAGACTCCAAGGATGTACACAAAAGGAAAAAGTTGTGCTTAGCGAAGCTATTATATTGTTTTTGTTTTATTTTTACACTTTGTTCCCATGCGGACTAAGATTAATCTCCGCGAATATTATTTGAAAAAATAATTTTACTTTGTAGTTTATATAGTTTAGGGATTTGACGAAACAGTGTTTATCCATATCATTAGAAATAATCGAATTTTGAAAATGATCTTTATGAAATTTGTATTTTATATACAGAAAAGTTAGCGTCTTAATACCATTGTAATTTTGTTTTTCCTCTTGAAGAACGCTTTTAGCTATCAAAACTCTTCATCTACGAATAATTCAGTCTGATTGCTGATATTATTCTCTCACGAATAATTTTCCAATTGCGAATTAAGTATATAACGTAGTTCTTTTTCTAATTAGCTTTCAATTATGGGTAATGGATATGATGTATATGAGGGACAAATAATTAGCCGAGAAGCTGAGAGTGTTTTGATCAATCGACATATTGTAAAATTCTTAGCAATTTTCTTTCTATCTCGCACTCACACTTCATTCCTTCCTCAGAATTCATTTCGCGACTTGTCGACTTCGAGGTGTTTTCGTTCGTTAATCTCACTCATTCTTCAACGTACGGGCGCATCTACATCACTCACCCTTTTTTCCTAACTTTCTCACCGCTTACACGTCAATCCACTCATATCCACGTTTTCTGTCGCACACCGCAAGACGTGACCACGTGGACGCACATCTAATCACTCGATCCGCCCAATGGCTCTCCCCGCTTGTCGCATCCCAAGCTCTCTCGAGCGTTGGCTGGCGATCGCGTACGAGTGCACAGCCCCCGTGGTCGACAGCCGCAGCAGCGACCAGCACCGGCACTGCGGCGCCGCCCATTCACAGGGTGCTCCACCGTCGGCTTCCTCCTTCTCCACCTCCACCTCTTCTGCCCCGCACCCGCCGCAGCCGACACAGCCACCACACTTGCACGGCCCGTGCGCGCGCGGACGGACGAGACGCGGCGACAAGGGAGGGGAGTTACGTAAGCGCGCGGTTTTTGTGGCATGAATGGGCCGCTGCTGCACTCTCGTAGTTGCCGCTGCTGTGCTGAGCGTCCGTCTGTCCACCGTTCGACGTCTCTCCCCCCCCCC
>NNCF01125876.1:715167-733307 GCA_002313205.1 Laupala kohalensis | reverse complement strand
TATATATATATATATATATATATATATATATATATATATATATATATATATATATATAACAAGTTTAGAAATAGCTCCAAACTAATCATTTGTTGAATTAAAAAATTCATAAATGAGGAAAACAAATGGAGTGAAACAATAACTTAATTTCTTAAAAAAAAAAAAGAACGAAACAAATGATGTGTGACCAAAAGCAAATCATCAGTAAATTAGCAGAACTAACCGGCGTTGCCCGTGATTTGAAAAGAAATATAAAACAATCATTACTGAACTTTTTTTCCGGCTTTACTCTGAGCTTTTATGTAATTTGAAATTCATATGTCTCTTTCCATATTTCTCTACTTACATGAATTTCCCTTTGATAGGTTCAAAAATTAAATGCTGGGAAGAAAACCTAAAAAACAACCAGTTTTCAGTATTGTATGCTTATATGTACGTAATTACGAATTATTGTAAATCCAAGTAGAAAGAAAATACAATTTGCACGGGAAGCTTAATAAACGAACCGTTTAGTTAAGACCTCTGAATTCTTTAGTTTTCAGTTCACTTTTTGGTTATGTTCTTGAAAACAATGTTCTCCACAGCCTTCATATAATTTTGCTTCTACGATTCGATCACGCAGATTATATGGTCAGTGGCTTGTCCGCCTCTAGTAACGCAAGCGAACTCATATGGCGGTCACATTAGTAAGCTCCATGTCACGCCAGTGAAGAATCACGTCTGATTAGCAGCGAATATTTACTGTTTTTCTGCTTTTATGATCATCAACATTAACCATTCTTTGTTTTTTCGTTACAATAACCCTTAGAGGAGACCTTTGAAATTTCAAATAATTTCATCGATTACTTTTTCCGATTTACAATCCACACATTTCACAAATAATTCAGTTATTAGTATAGGTTGTTTCCTAAAATAGACGATATATGTACAGAATAACTTCGTTCAATGTATTTTCTCCCAGAGATTGTTCGGAATAGAATTTCAAGTAGAAAATAAATGTGTCAAGAAATCATAAACGAATAGTTCGAGTTAGTATAAAATTGTATGCCAAAAATGTAAATAAATTTGACCACCTAGATATTCTAAATATACGGGTGTAGTGAACTTTAAAAGAATGTTGAGGTGAATAGTTTCTTTTCATAATAGTATTCCAACAATTACCTCGCCATATTAAGATTTCTTTTCTCTTTCTTATTGTCACATTTTTTCGCGCGCTTCCCTCAACTGTTTCTTCTTTGGCAACTGTATTCCCTCCCCGGCCTCTTGTACTCGCGTCATCTCGGCCACCGCCCCCGTCGCCATCACCTCTCGTAATGGGCCTCAGCCCATCACCCCGAGTTTAATACTAATTAAATTTCGGACTTAATTTCCGCCGAATTCTCGGAGCTGGGTCGTAAACGGACCGGTGGCGGTTCGGCGCCAGGGGGCCGGGGCGCGGAGAGAAGCTCAACGATTGGCTGCTGCGGTTGGGTATAATTTTATGAACGCTCGGAACAGCACGGCCGCGGTTCGCCGCGCCTCGCCTCGCTGCTGAGGCGGGAGGGCGAGGACGGCGAAGGTCTGCGTGCCAGGAGGGTATGAATCCGCAGATCGCTCTCTCCCCTCCCTTCCCTCTCCTCTTCCTACACTTACTTCCCCGCCGCCTCGCTTGTGTCAGTTGCCCCGCCCACACTCAGTCGCCCGGCCTCGGCCCTCGAGGGCTAGGCGATACGAGCAGTTAAAGACGACTGCTCTTGCGATGGGAGGGGAGGGGAGGTCGCCGAAGTTGGGGTTCGAAGATGTTTCTGAAGCGCAGGTGGGGAATTTTGTTTTTGACCGATGAGAGTTGTCATGGTTCGACGAATTATATTTCATATGATGACGGCAAGAAATTGAGATACGGGAGCAAAAGTTATGAAGACACCGTAAATATTTGGAAGAAAAATAAATTCAGATATCAAAGCAAAACAAATCAATATTTTTGCTATTTTGTGNCAGATATCAAAGCAAAACAAATCAATATTTTTGCTATTTTGTGATTGCAACGTCCAGTAGGAAGAAACAGCTACATAAAAAAGTAAACATGATATACTGTTTTTAAATGCTTTACTGCATGGTTCGTTTCAAAACGAGACAAATGGTTGAGAGGAACTTGAAGTCAAGTAATTCTCCGGCAATAAAATTCATAATAATTAAATTTTCAAAATAAGATTCATCCCAGTTATTAGTTACAAAACGAGACGCATCTACAAATTCAAATAGGAAAGTTTTAAATAAGATACATCCAATATAAAAATTCTTACAAAAATGTAATACACAGTAAGGTATTTGATACTTTTGGAAAACACTTTCCTATATCATATTAATCTTTTTATAGAAATAAAGTTTTTGTGGGAGTGATATATCTTTCTTTGATAGCTCACGACTCATGAATTAACATTTATACTGTTCGCGAGGTGTTGATGCTTTACGTATTTCCCATTGAACGGAGAGAAGTAATGTGTAGTGATGTAGATGGATTAGGGGGGAGTGGGAGCAATGTGCGTATTCTTCTTGCTCGTGTTTCCTCCGTTCTCAATTTACGGCCGCCAACTCCGATGTGTGTACAGTTTAATACGCGCGTCTTAATTTCAGATGTCGGGGAGTGATTACAGGGAATAAACTCCACTTTGTGCGCAGCGAAGGGTATGGGGGTGGGGGTAAGGGGGAGGTCGACCTCGGCAGCTGCTACTTCGCCCCCGCCCTCGTCGTCTCGCTGCTCGGGGTTCGAAGGCGGTCGTACAGACGGATAACATCGGACAGGGTTTATTGCTAGCGGAGCTACGCCGCGCCGCACCGCTCTGCACAGAGCATGCCTTGCCCTGTCTTCATGGAAGGACGAGCTTCATATTCGCTGCCACCTCCCTCGCCTTCTCCTCCCCCTTTCCACCCTTTCTGCTGTCGGCGAGTTTGCTCGACTGGGGACACGAACCAACTTTCTTTAAATTGAGTCCACGAGTTCTTGTCACCAGTGTCATCAGCAACACCAAATGACGAAACGGCAGATCAGATACTATGGGATTGTGAAATTTGTGGAAGAGAACAAAAAGAATATTTGGATTACACTAAGCAAACGGAAACGCAGCATTAAGCAGAAAGACAATTTAATTATCAATGAAGATAATTTCACCAACTATCAGGAATATGTAAAGAAAATTGGAATATTAAGGGACTTCCTGAAAAGCGAGACTCCACTGACTGCGAGACGTCAGACATGACGACTTCCGAGACATGACCAAGAAATTAGACTATCCAACGTAAGAAGTGAATGTTACGAAAACGAATCGTCTAAATGGAATCGTCTAAATTAATTGTAAACACATTGTATGGAAAATAACATTACAAAGAGTTACAAATCCAGTAGCCTTATAATGATATTGTAACAGACAATGCAGTCTAAAGACTAAGGCCAAAAAATAAATAAAAAACGTCCAATTGTTGTGCTGCTTTTCAATAACAGAAAATGTAACTCGTCTTTAATTAGGAAAATAATTAAAGTATATACATTCTGGAGGAGACCATGTTTTAGCCCAATGTTCACAAAGACTTTCACGCATTTGTCTTCTACATGTCGTCATACCATCCGCATGCATTTTTCTTCAATGTTGTTGTAGAAGTTAATAAACAAACTTTAACCGGGCGTAGCGCGTGTGCTCTGGTGCTACGAATTAGTTACATTATAATCTCGACGTGATGTCAGTGCAAAATGTTTCATTCAATGCCTCGGGCATATGTTGATCTCTCCCGCCGTTTAGTACACTGTAACCACATCAAACAAATTTAAGTTTAACATTGATTTTAATTTCGACATTTTCTCTAAACCTCGCTGCGAACAATTTTCATACGCGGTGCGTTTGGCAATTAATGGTAAACTTGAGTAGAATGGTAAAAGTTTGATTAAGGTGATGAAGGACGGGTTTCCCATGGCACGCCAATGGTTGGGTTTTTTGAACGTGAGTAACACGTAGAAGATCTCTTCTCATGAAACTGTTCTAGTGATTTACTCAAGGAGAGATCCGACCAGATTTTCCTGTATTTGTGATTTGACTGGCCCAATCATTTTCTCCTTTTAGACAGCACCACATGTGAATGCGATCTGGAATCCCCGGCCGTAGTAGTTTCCCGTACTTCGTGGGAAGGGAGCGTGACTGGATGGAATCCAGATGAAAAATGACGTTTTGTTTGACGTTTGGTTAGTTTAATGACGAAGCAGTTTCGTCTCGGAATAAATGTTTGAGTGTTTATTCAAGATTTCCGGTGTAAAATGTACACGAGTAACTTTCTTCGCGAAGCTGTGATGTAATCCCTCGCAGGATTTTCTCAGTCGGACATATAATTCATTTTCTATATAATTAAGAACGCTGCCCAGAATACGCTCGTTTCAGGGAAGGATTGTTAGGTTCCGATTGCGTAATTTTATTAACTTACAGCATAACACTATTCCCTTCGCACTTGGTTATCAGAGAAAAAAAAATTAAGTACTTTACTAATTCCTTAAATCGGTCAGTTTCTGAGTTAGACATTAATGTGTCAGTTTTTTAAACATATAACATATTCTTAAATTATTCGTAGCTCAGTACAATTAAAGAAAAAAAGTTGCTATAAATAAAGTGTTGATATCCCAATGCAGAAAAACAATCAATTTTTTGTATGAAAAGGAAACGGTGAAGTGTTCAAAATGGTTGTACTTCACCTAACTCAAAATTAAGCCAGTATTGCTTGACATAAAGCATTAAACCCAGAAAGAGAATTTGTGACTCGTTACAGCTCTGTCATCCGAAAAACGTTCTTCGGGTACTTAATAAATAGGGAACCGCCAATTTCCAAACCTTAAATTTCTTCCGTATTTTTTACCCTCCGAACTCTCCAATGTCAGCCTTCAAGTGTTCTTGCTACTGATCTCCTCTCTCCCAACATGTTCGAATTAATATGCACACTGTCAATATTTCAGATAAGATTTTTAGAACTAATAACATCAAGAGACTGGAAGTGGCTACATCCTCGTTCAACAGAATTTATCAATTGAGCGTTAAGAAATTGTTTTTTGTTAAATTGATTACCTTCTCTATTTCTTAGCATTCGTGTATAATATTGAAGGGGAAATACGTCCTATTAAATACATGCTTTAGTACTGTGAACATTGTGATGAACAAGGTAGTTACGTGAAATATATGTTCGTAAAATTTTCCGGAAGTGTAAAGGTGATTAGTAAAACGAAGCGGAGAAAATACAGAGAAACTTTTGAAACCAAACAATTTACAAGTAAAATCTCTTCCGTTAAGTCTTTGACGAATACCTTTTCGAAAGCGATTTTATAGATTTCTAAAATTATCGTCTTTATTTCAGTGAAAAGAGTTGTGCTAATTGAATGATATCAGGACTTCCTATTAAAGATGATGTCAATGGTGAAGACACAACTGCTTAATATTTCGGGTTTTCCACACATCCTGTAGCTTCCTGCGGGGATCATGTAGATGTTGTATATCATTATGGAAGAAGTCTTTCATATTTCCTGAGTCCAAGGTTTCCAGTGATTCTTATCAATGACCTTCTTGCTACTTTATACAAAACACACTATCTGAGAAAAAAGTAATGAGATTATTAACCTTGCTGATGTACGTAGATCCAACTTTAACATTCAAAGTGTTTTTATTGCGGTGTGTAAATGGTATTATTAATGGCGTTTAATTATACTTCCAGTAGAATAATTTGGTTGTGCTACAATTTGCAGATAGCGAGGAAATGCCTGTCATTTTATGGGTGACTATTGAATAAGATTACGCGGTGAAACTTTGCATAAATCGTACAATCTGCAGTTGAAGTTGCGTGCATGAGTTTCAAGTCTTTTCTTTAAGGTATAATTAACAGTATGTTATGTACGATATGAAAGTAGTAGGAATATACATCATGTCTATTGAGTGATACTAGTATCTACCTGATAATTGACTTACCATCGTCGATCTTGGTCATTAGGGGGACATTTTGCGAACTATGACTCGTGAAATCAAAGTGGAGAAAGTAAAGTATGGAAATGAAGCTATTAAACAGATACATTAATTGACATTGCTATCGGTGCTACTTCCATTCCAAACCAGTTTTTGTGATGCAAAATAGAAAGTTGACTGAAAAATTATGAAGCCAATATCTCAATAAGTCTTTGTGGTTGAATTACTCTGTTCTTATAATATATTATTAAAGTAATTCGTAAATAAAAGGATGTATACTTGAAGTTCGTGCACTTCAAAAACAGAATCTGAGAGATAGCAGGTTAAACATTTTTCGTAGAACACGTCATAATATTTGGATATTAAACATTGTTTTATTCTTCTAGTCATACATATTGGAATAATCATAATCAACCCTCTTCTTTTATATCGAGAGTCGAGAACTCGAATTACCTTGCTATTATTACAGTATGTAACGACGGGCGTGCAGAGTAATCTTTTGAAGAAAGGTAATTCAGCAAAGCTACCGAAGATACCTTATGTAATAATTGTTTTGGAAATTTTATTAGCCAAGTGATGTTGACTCTGGCGGTGTCGATTTACTCCGAAGCAAGGTACTCATAGTACAGCCTTCACGTAATTAGCCCCCTGCCTTCGAGACCTCGGAGATGTGTGTCGCATAGACCAAAACTTTGTATTATTTCTGGCGTACGCAAAACATTTTTGTATTGTGAGAAAAATTAATGGATCAAAAACAGAATCATTTCATGAGACAGAGGAATTAAACAGAAAAATCCGAATATATTAACATTATTTGAAATATGGCTATAAAAGAAGTGTGCTATGCGTTGGGCATCCGCAATTTAACCCGATCAAATACGCTGATTTCACGCACCTCGTCCATTCTGTCACTCCGATGACTAGTACAGGTCTGAAGGTCTGAATCTGTTACGTGGCACACCGATCTATTGCATATACCGTGGTGAAAGAAGCGCTGTTTCTCCAACATACCTCTAATTCAGATATTCATGTTCGTATTTCATTGTAGAAGACCTCTTTTGAGTTGTATTTGTGCGGCCTTTTTTTGAGTTCGAGTTAGAATCAGGCTACCGATGAGACTTTCCCCTTTAGTGTGAACTATTTCATCAAAATGTTGGACTTGCTGTTCACATCTTCTGAATACACTATGTCTAACATTCGTTCTTGTCCGCCGGTCAACAGTGCTTCGCGGACGGTTGTCCTCGCCGATGGCGGCGTTGGTCGCGATCTCGTGTGTCCTCCTGCGACCAGGAAGATGTCCTCGACTCTTCCCTGCCACATGCGTTCGGCAGGAGCGTGTTTGCGGAGCGTCGCTTACCCGCGCAAACACGCCTTCACTGGCATAACGGAACACGGAGACTGAGATGGCGCGCGTGTCAGTGAATGGATCAATGAACGATAGACTGTTCGATTTCAACAATACTCTGAACTAAAATTTCACGAATTTCCATCGGGTCGTGTGTATTTTTAATTTAATGACGCATTTCCAGCTATTCAGCACATTTCTCAATGGTATAATAATAGTTTATAGATGAAAAAACAATAAAAAATGTATGTAACACTTCTCGGAGATGAAGACTACTTTATCCTTAAGAAAGAAGCAGAGAATCATCCCATTAAATAGATTGAAATGTACTAAAAGGATGAAAACAACGGGAGAAACGCGTTGGTTAGAAGGGGCTACAAATATTGTGCACATATTCGTGGTAAGAGAAGAGAAAAAAATTATAAAATAAATAATTGTACAAACTTTTATAAATAACAGGAAATTGTACTGTGAAATAACCGAGTTTTTGAAGTAAAGATTATCAAAATTTAATTCGTCTGGTTTAATCTACATTATATATTTTTTTTGTCAGTTGAGAAAATTATACGATTTGTGTCTTTACTTTATTCTTTTCCGTGTATACTAATGAAAGCTGTTCGTCCAAATCAGTTGAAAATATGAATTGTTTTGGACGCAAGCTCTTGAATGTGCATTTCTCTTCGTTTTTTGTGATTTACTATGATATGAGACAGTAAGGCATGTGCCTGGTGAAAATGAGATAGGGAATGAGTGGAAGGTCATGGTGATTGTCGGCATGTTTTATTTATCTGATTAGAAATCGGGTTGTAAACAGCTTGAAAATCTGGTTCACTATATGTCTTACGTATAGCACATTCTATAATTTACGAAACATTGAGGTATTTTCATTATGTGATTTATATCAGGGAAATCTTCAACATGATGAGTGAGGAAATATGTTATCAAGGATCAGTGCAGTTTATTTCTGAAAGGTAACTGTCGCTATACATCCACTTTCGTGCGACATTTACGGAAAAAAAGTGCACAAATATATGTTATATCTATAATAGCATTCAAATAGGTTTCAAAGTTCTTCCATCACAATAAATCGCCACAAATGAGGTATCATTATACACACACTGTTTTCTGAACTTACGAGGGATCATAATCTTACATTTTAGATGTGTGCTATTTCTCTTACAAACTGTTTTAAACTACAAGTTGAATTAGAATTGTGCTTAGATTCGAACTTCTGCCTCAGGTATAATTACTCACCAATCGAAGAAGAATGTAGTTAGGTCATCGTGTGCCTCAAGGGTGACGTTACTGGAAGGTAACTTCGAGGCCCATGTTTATTAATAATTTATTACGTTTATTTATCTTGAACCAAAAAATACTCGACAACAACAAATAAGCTTTCACGATAGACTGAATTGTGATATCTTCCATGCGGGCCACCAGTGTTTAACTAAATAAATGGGAATTGATATTGGGAGTCGTAGCTGCAGCATAAAGGGGTAACGGCGCCGATGCCTGACGAACGAAGACCTTTCATGACGGGGTCACAACTGCTCAGAAACCTAATTCGCTGACCAAACACCAGGCGTCGAACGGCGCACGTGCGTCTGACGATTTTCCTCCGTAGCGCATGTGTGTTTTGCCGCAGTTGTAGCGCATCTTCCTTCGCGGAGGGTCCGACGTGGGGGACGCAGGGCTGCGCAAAATGGTGCCGCACGTCTCATTGAAAGATTTATATGAAACGATGCGACATTTAAATAATTCTGAGAGAAATGACAGAAAGAAGATTAGGAACGAACGCGAAAATAAATACTTGAAAACCCCTTTCGTTGCTTCTGTTTATCCTGTTCACTGAAACGTTCAGAAGCAAAGTATATTTATTCCCAAGTGATCTTTCAAAACTTGTAATATGTACCAAACAAATGCGTCGTATAAACGTATAGTCTCTGTACGGAGCGTCATTTTTTAAAAAGAAGATTGTGTGAAACACTTGTGTCAGTAATAAACGAGATTTTCAACCTGATTAGTCTTTTCATTCCAAGCCGAGCAAAGTACTTATGAAAATACTTATGAAAATTTGTTAAAAAGGGATCAATGTTGTATTTGCAATTATAACCATTGAATCAATAACATCGATATATTAATGTAAAATGGTGCGATGGAGTCAATCTTTCTTCCTGTATTTGGTCTAGAAGAAATATATTGGTAAAGCTATTGAAAAAGGGAAATTATGGCATGGATCAATATAAACTGATCGTAAAATTGTTCATGGGAGGAAATGAATTTCTCTGAATATGAAGACTTGTCGTATCCTCCATTCATCCAGAATTATAGACACGCATCGGAATACCGTTTAAGCAAAGTAAAAACCGCTCCGCTCTTTTATTTAACGCTCCTGAAATGCGCATGTGAATGACTCTAGCAATCATGTCGCGATGCTTCTATCAAAGCGAAACGCGTTTGCCGCCGCCGTATTCAGCGTCGCTGCTTCAGCAGCCAACAACCTCTCGGTGCCGCCTTTGCACACCTTGGGGTCGACCCCGAGCAGCGAAGAGGAGGACACGAGTTCTTCCGCCGGCACTCCTTGTCTTCCTTTCTCTCTCTCACTCACTCACTCACTCACTCTCTTTCTCTCGTGACTCCTGTGGCAGACTTCATTGACTTAACGGACGCCCACAGCATCGATGGAGGCGGCGGCGGAGGCGCTGCTGCTGTTGCAGCTCTCGATATATGTGCGAACTCATAAGGTATTCGCGGAAGCATATGGAGTGGCGGTGCCGAATATGGCGTTGCGAAGCGATTTCACTCGCGAGTTGTAGGAGAAATGGAGTTTTTAGGTGGAACTTGTGGTGGCAGCGGCGCTATATTCATTACGTCAATCTCGAGTTGCTGTAAGAATTGAGATTAGTGGCAAAGCGAATGTATTGGCGGTCTTATGAATTGAAGAGCCATGTTCATGATTCATGTATCCTTGCAGAGGATTATAAAGCGAGCGCGTCGTGAGCTGCTGAATTTTTATATTGATGTATTTGTAAATAGGAAATGTAGCGTGCTATTGAAGCTTATCCACATGGGGCGATAGAGGTAGGAGTTGGGTGGTAGGTCATTGTTAGTAGGTGGCTTAGCTGGGTTTACCAAAAACTTGGGCCGCGTGGAGGGGTTAGTGGATGTGGTTAGTAATAGTTAGATCTATTGATAATAGCAGGAGGTGGGTACAGGAAGGAGGGTTCACTTTGCAGTAGTCATCAGTTCACAGCTATATGAGCTGGGACATTAATGTGAAAAACTAGTATTTTCTCTGACCCCATCGGGAATTGAACCCGGAATGACTTGGTGAATAGCTAGAACGCTATCACCTGAGCCACGGACGGACTGGGCTGCTGAATCGAATTCAAGTTGAGTTTAAAGTTTGTTACTTCTACGTATTATTTTCATTGGTAACATTTTGTAGAAATGATATATAAATTTAGATGTTTCTATTCTTTACATGAAACTTTCATTAATTACGTATAAGCTTTCGGATAATAATGTTTTCAAATGGTATTATACTCGTTCCAGCTAACATACTATCGCTCCATATTACACAGTTAAGTGTTGAATCTTGAACATTTTATCACTGCCACAATTATTCGAATTTAATTTCCGAAGTCATTAATATTTTAACCTCAACATTTCTCATAATAATTAAATAAATTAAGATTTTATTAAGATTAATAGAGTCTGATGCATTGTTTAATAAATTTTTGCTCCAGACTGTGTACTACCCTAGCCTGCGTACAGCAAAACGAACTAGACTACAGTATTACTCTTCGTAAACATTGATAATATAAAACTTTGCAAGCTCAATTGATACAGCTTTGTAAGCATTGACAAGGATTATGAAAGATGGTGAACTTAAGTGTTTTCTATTCAAAATTATATACAATACCCCTGTGGCGGGAGGCTAAGGGGGCTATAGCCCCCCACCCCCCCAGTTGGACCTGAACTCTTAACTGATAAAATTGAAGTTGATAAATGTCATACCTTGTAAAAGTCTTACCAGATTAATAATTATTAGTTATTATTGTTATTAGTAATATAATTGTTATTGTTATTACATTACACCAAATTAATAAAATTAATAATACCATATTAATAACGTTAATAAATAATTGTTATTGTTATTAATAATATCAGATTGTTAATAGTTAATTATTTATTTGATGCATTTTACTTAAAGGAAATATTTTTAAAATTGTAAAACCGTATTTTTTAAAGAATAATGATCTCCGGCTAGTCCCCCCCCCTTTAATTATGATTTAGATCCGCCTCTTTAATACCCAATGTGATGCAAACAGTTTATGAATTGTTTCGTGGCAGCAGATATCGCGAGGAGAGTCCAGAGAACTAAGCAGAATGAATAGGTTCGTTGAGCACTCTGGGAAAATTGCACCCGTCGAAAGCCGACCTATTGATACGAGTACACGGAGATCCTCGGCAAAGCGAGAATTGCTCGCTAATCAGCACCTATGAATACTCCCGCGCGTTTCGGTGAAGAAAGGGAAGACGGGGGTCTGTCTAAGCTACTGGTGAGAGCACGCATCGGAGGAGTGTCCGTGGGAGCGCTTCTTCGTTGTTAATGCGTGAGTAAGACTTGTATGAAGCGACTCTTGTTTTCGCGGCGTGTGAACCTCGTCAGCCTTGCTCCGCTCTTTCCAAATCATCCTCTACCCACCCTACACTTCCATCAACGGAGTTGTGACGTATTTGACATTCGCGAGTTACGATGAGGCGCGAATGAGTTTAGCAAGGAGACATTGAGGGGGTTCTTATATTAATCACTTTCTTAGACGCAGGTCTCAATTTTAGATGCCCTGAAAAAAGACAAACTTGCATTGGTGGTCACGTTTTGAGAATATTTTACCGTGATATTATAGAGAAATAGGAATTAATATTGCTCAGTTTACCGTTGCGAGCAAAGAACTGGCACCGCTGTCGGCAATTTTTCAGAATTAATGTAACACACATATTAGACAGACGAATAAGAATACAATTGTTCTCTCATATAATTGGAAATAACAAGTAAAGTATTGGGGGAATTTAACGAATACTTTTCACAAAATTTAAGTTTAAATTTGCATCGGTGTGCACTGGAGGATACGACGTACACGTGGAAACAATGAATCGCGCCCCAATTTCATATTGTAACACTGAAGAATAAATTCTGGTAAGACATCTAGAGGGATAATGTAAACTATGTTGCCAAGCTATATTCTCCAAAAGAAAGATGTGTTTTTGTGTTTAATTAGCTAATGTTTAAAAAAATCGTATTATTTGCGAAGAGTAAAACGATATTGGGAAAGACGTTTAAATAACAGCAGCATACGATGGCAATTGTATCGCTGTATTAAATTTTCTTGAGTTGGTACCTCATGTCAAGTAAGATACATATCAGTAAGAGTGGTAGAACGGTATGAAATATTTAATGATATGATTTTTCAATGACATTTACAAGAAAATTTTCTACATGTCTTGAGTAGATTGTGCAGAAGAAACTTCTTAATTAGTTTTCAGTAATCTTTGCTATTAACTGGGCGTTTACGAAGAGAATGAACATACTTCTGTCATTTTTAAAAAACTTATTTAGTCATTTAATTAGCCACCTTGCCTACAGTCGTGTAATTGCGAGGTCCACATGTATTATATTTACTGGTATTCCTTAGTTTACTGGTTTATCTAATTATTGAAACTTTTCATTTCATCCCTCCCCTGTCCTATTAGAGTTACGTTATCACTGTATGAATTGTTCACTTTTATTTTCTATTAAACCGATATGGCATACACTCTCTTTCCTATTCAGTCTTAATTTAATCACCTCTTTCCTTCCAATACCTAGCGTCTGATGTGTATATGTAGTAATACGTTGTTTCACTGCCTTCACCTCTCACACATACTTCGGTTCTCGCACTATACGAGTGCACTCTCGGCGTCAAATCATTCGACATATTTTTAGATTTGTTAGCGTTGTGGAACGAGCAGAGTTTTACAGGTCAATTACATCAAAAGGTTCGAAACTAAGTTCGTTTTGCATGTTCTTTGAAAGATAAGTTACTTCCCGGTTATTCATATACATGTTAAGCTGACTGTGACACTCATATCAATTACGAGTTTGTTCCTGTCGTCAAAGAAAGTTGGTTGAGGAATTTGGAATTTATTGGGAAATATCGTCACCTGCCGAAATTGGGTATCATTTGTTTTCAAAAACTAGAATGTTGTTTTAATTCGAGGAGTCATGAAGTAAACAAAATTCAAACCTTCGCTCTTCAAAATAAACGTTCCAAACATTTGAAACTATTTGAGTACAGAGAGAAGCAGAAAATGGTAATAAAATATTCACAAATTTGTACAATGTTAGTAAAATATTGCAGTCTGTACGGTATGTAAACGTTAGCGGATTTGATACTTTATCGTATTATGATTGTCTTTCATTTCGCAACTTTTTAAGAAATAGAATCTTCCGAATTTTCGAATTTGTTTTCTTAACTCTACGAGAAATGGAAATCGTTTCACTCATTTTTTTACGATTTGCATGTATCGTTCAGCATTAAAAAATCAGTAAATTCAAATTTATTTTGCTAATCATATAGTTTCAGAATTAAGATCTCCAAGTGAAGGTGATTCCTATAGAATTCGTATCACTTTATTAGAACGTAAGAAATTTTTGGGAAGTACAATGAAAGTTTCCCTTGACAAGTACGCGACGATGAGTGATATTCTGTAGTGTGTATCAAGAGCCCGGCGGTTCTTGCTTTCCAATGCATTCCTTCTTAGTCCCGTTTGGCGCCGGCGCCACTCTTCCGCGACTGTGATTTCTCATATTTATGAAGAACCTATATGACCTCGTTCCTAACTATATACAAAACATATACGAATTTCTACTACGAACTCTTCTTAACGAGTGGAGAAAGGGACATTTTATTTAATAACAACTCGTGTTATTAACTGAGGCACTATATGATGTTTCAAACAAAATGAATTCAAAACCCCGAATCTCTGGCTGTGCTTAACACGCGGCTTCCAACATTTTATCACACCCGTGTCGTCTTTACAGCAGAAATAAAAAACCCACTCAACTCTTCCTTCCACTTTTTCTCTCCCCAACCCTTCAATCAGCGTCTTGTGTCGGTCTCCCTCGTCGTACGACATCTCCTGCAGCACCTTTGGGGAAACCCTTCAGTGGCGACTGCTCCACCCTCATACCCTTCTCTTCCTCCTCATTCCCTTATGAGCCTCACACATGTAGGTGGCCACCCCAATGCAATCGCGTACTCCCGTTTTGCTGACCCACGCACGTAGAAACGTCTTGGGAAACAAATCCACTAAGAATACTTTAGTTTTCGTTTTCAACGACATTAAGTTCAATTCCATAAATAATTTAATAAAATAATTAAAAAATAAGACTAATATAAGGGAGTTTCCCATCTTGATAATTTAAACAAACATAATTTGGTATGGACTTGCTATGTATCAAGATGCATAGTCATATTCAGTTTCCGTTATGTATTTGACATTTTTCAATAGTTCATTCAAGTACTATTAAACGTGTTTAATAGCTCTAATGAACAGAGAAGAAGATACAAGGGGTACGCAGATTGCCCGAACACATGTTCTTTGTCACGTCGTGTACGAAATACATATTCCTGTATGTTTATAACGTTTGGCCTATTTTGATAATACACTTTTTGCAAGTGGACTTCGCATGATTATACACTTCTGTGATCACATTGTTACGAAGTCAAGCACTGTCCATTTTTCTGTTTTTATTTCTTTTGTTTTTTGTTGAAGTATTTATTTTCCAAATTGATATGTCATTTGAAGATAGCAATCAAATTTATCCTTCTAATGAATTGCAATCGAACTGTGGAATATTTTTTCCTCTTTCTTTCTGTACCCCGACGCCTCTGCCTGCGCCTCCATACTGACTCCTTTCACGGGACAAAACCGACCCCAGCGTCTTTGGGCGCGGTCGGTCTACACCGTTAGCCTACCTGAGCGCAGAACTCGTGAGTCGTCTACGACACCTGTCTCCACCGGAATGATACACGGAGGTTCGTCGCGATCGTCCGAACGGAGGTGGCGGCGGTGGCGGCGGTAGCGACAGGGTCTTGCAGCAGGTAGTCGCCGTAGATCTTTTGCCGGACACAATGCGGAGTCACCACCACCCTCCACGATGTGGCTGTTTATTTATAGAATAATACCTGCGCCCCGGGCGGGCTTCAGGGGTGAACAATCATGGCAGGTCGCGTCCTCGCGTTACCCGGGGGCTATCCGAGGAGCTCCTTCGCGCCGCGCCGTTGCCGCGTGATTTGTGGGCGCGGCAGGCGCACAATGGAAGGGGACAGCTGTCAATCGGAGCGAGCGACCGGGTTTATGGCGGCGGTGGCGGGGAGCGCGGTGAAGTCGACGCAGCCACTGCCTCGTAAAGCGGGGCTGTTGTTCTGACGAGGGAGACCGAGGACTTGGGGTCACCGTGGCCGTGTCTGCGACGACGATGAAGGTGGTGGTGGTGGCAGTAGCGGCGGGGAACGACGGTTGGCGGTGGCGATGTCGGAGGCGGCGGGGAACAAACGCGCTGCGGTCGCCGGCGATCGGGGCCGTGGAAGAGGAGAGGCTGATTTCAATACGAAAGCGGTGCGCGTGTCGGTACGCGACGCTGCGGGCACGTGGTACCGCCACCGTCGGCGCTCATCTTAATATCAATGCGGTGTTTGCCGCGCCCTCTATCCGTCGCTCGGCGCGTGCTGGCCCGGGGCCGCTCCGTCGCGCTTCCCGGCTGCTGCACGGCACCGCAACGCTCGCCCGCCCGCCCGGGCGGTCGCGAGGCGAATGTATGTCGCCATTTTCGTCGTGCGTATTGCCTTCTTCACAGTTTCAAAACCTATGAATGTTGGATGTGATATGAATTTTTAGTAGTTTCATCAATAGATCAAATATATTAAACTCTATAGTCCTTGAAAATTTCTAATACATTCTGCCTAATAAACCACTTGAAAAGGACTCTTATACATACAACGGTAAACACATTTATAAATTGATAGTATTTTAAAGAATCTTTTCGCAATACGTGGACGATTGATGTGCAAAACTTATCACTGAATTCATTAAATATTTTTCCGCCATATAGCGCGTGAAATTAAATACAAAGAACCTTTCATTTTATTCTATAAAAGTTCTACGCTCTAAGAACTCTATATTATAACTTTCACAAATGGTCTCTGCGACTTCCCTGTTGCACTGAATTAGGTTAATTTCAGACACGTGAAAGGGCTTCTTGCACGTCATAGGGTATTTCTGATTTAGATTATTTCTCTTTCCTTAATTTGTGTGTCCACCAAATTATCCGTCCTTCGCCTCTTTCCCCTCTTCTGTTTCGTCGGCGTCACTTCCCTGCATTTTACGACGCGCACTGGGATTACTCGTCTCAGGCGGCTATAATTACCTGTAAGTGCTCCCGATTCGGCTGTAAAAGCGACGGGTTTTTGTGGAATGTATGTTAAGTAGGGGTAGTGATAATGATCTGTCGTCTGGGTTTACGAGCCGGGTGCGAAACCGCGGCCTGTCCGATATCGTAAAGCGAGTTGATGCCCGCGGGTCGTTGTGGAAACTGCGGAGAGGAGCCGAGTGGAGAGACGAGGTACGTCGCAGCCGTGGGAAGTGTTTCGGGGCGGGGGATGGTGGGTGGTGCCTCGCTAAATGGAGGTTGGTTGTGTTTGACTCTTGCCAAAGATTCCAATTTTTCCAAGAAATGTTTCTGTTCTCTTCTTTCTATTCCTCGTTATTCCCGTTTTCCTCTCGTTATTTCCGCTTGTTGATCGTGTTGTCATTCTTCTTTGCACACTTTTTTCATTCACTCATTTTCTATCCTATTGTCATTGATTAGTCTTGAGCTGTTTATTTAGGTTTAATCTACTTACACTATATTTTGGAAATATTCCCAGTTACATCGGTACCAATTCTTATGGCTAACTTTTCCATGAGAAATTTTATCATTAACATAATACATTTATTTGAATACAGTAGTCAAGATCATAATCTGAATTTATCGTGAACAATTTCTTTGGCTCTAGACAATTCTGTATACAATATTTTTCAACATTAAAGTAAATTTAATGTCATTTTATTTCTGTTCTTTTATATTTTACCCTCATATCCATAAAATTATTGGACGCGTAAATAATATTTACTCTTGTATGAAAAAGATCACAAGAATTTGTAACAAGATAAATACTTAATGGAACACTGTAAGATATTGAATATTTATAACACACTGCTATAATATCTTCGGTAAAAAAAGGGGGGGGGGGTAAAACAGGACTTATTTCGTACATCGAACTTTCACCTCTTTCTAGATTGCCCATTAATTACTGGCCATAAACATACAATCAACGAAAAACATGCAATCAAAGTCACGCTGTAAAACAGATGGTATTTGAGGTAGTTTTCAAGGACCTATTCTCTTCCTTACGAGAACGATTTTCAGTCTTTTGTTTCACACCTAGGTATATCCTCCTTTTTCTGTTTTGAGATTAACCGATGTGTTGATTTGTTAAAAACATCCGAGGAAGAAGTTCTGGAAACGGTGAATCGAAGCGGACAGTCCATATTCGAGATACGAATTGAGAATCTATAGAAATATTTTGAACTGTCATTGATTGAAGGGCCAAGTACATTGTGATAGTACATATTATAATAAATAATAATAAAAATTATTGTATTACAAATATATTTGTCACAAAAGAAAAATGATAGGGCTCTAATGACCTTGCCGTTGACGAGCCCTAAAGCCCCCCCCCCCC
>NNCF01125876.1:675115-715154 GCA_002313205.1 Laupala kohalensis | reverse complement strand
CCCCCCCCCACACACACACACACAAAACGATGACTATAGTTCTAGCTAGAAAATGTAATATGGCTACAAAACTGCATTCGCCATTTTGGGGGTAAATATAATAGTGATAGAAAACTTGTTTTATTATTTATTACAGACCTAAACTAATTTTGAAGTAATGATTTCATAATTAGGAGGATTTTTTGTCTTTCACATGGTAAGGGAATTTTGCAAAAAATTTCACACAATATTAAATCTGGTGGTAAGGATCAGAATCACTATCATTATCGTAAGCAATTCCATTTGATTTATTAACACGCGATACTTACGTTATAGTTCGCCATAATTTGCAAAATGATATGTATACGATAGGTAATGTACTTGAAACTAAGGAAGATATGACTCAGTAAAAATGACACATGGAGATAAGTCAATTTCTACTGGATGTACATATCCCATAAAACGCTGTATAAAGTGTCTACTGTATGGATACAGTAGTAGCTACCGTAAGTAGACATGGTAAAGCGCTTTGTGAGTTGATAATTTGCTCCTGCAATAATTGGGAATTCATTGTGATTCACGAAAAGGTTGTAGGTTATAATATTTATTATATATTATCGTAGTTCTTAAACATACAAAGGATTATCATTTTAATAAATATTTTTAAAATGCAAAAATAAATACCTTTTATCTCATAAAACATTATGTGTAATATGATGCCAAGCTGTGATCTGAACCGGTGTATCGAATTAGTATACTTATTTAAACTTCTTTTCATGCTCCAGTGTGTTTTGAAATTACAGTTCTTATTTGTGTTGGTGTCAAAAAAAATTAAATTTTAATTCCCATCCCAGTTGGGACTTTTGATAGAAACGTGAGGATGCGTGGTGATCAAAGAAGTGGTATTAGTAATCGTCTAGTGATCTCTTTGGGGAAGCAGAGAGACAGAGAGACGAAGACAGGCGCCAACAGAGTATCTGCGCGTGGGAAGGAGTAGTGGTTGGATGTTACCGCCTCTGCGTCGAGTTTGATTTGAACGGGCGCGCCTCGGCGGGAGCAAACACAGAGCGGCCCTTCTTGCTAGCTGCTGTAGAAATAACACAGAAATTAGAGGCTTGGTGGTACTCAATAGGTGAAGGTGGGGGTGGTATCCACGAGTGAAGGAGAGAGAGAGATGAAAGAAGAGATGGGAGAAGGGTTACCTGAGAGACGGCTTGTGCGACAGGGTTGCCCAAGCAGCTGCTCTTCTAGCTTTCGTACAATACAGGCTCGTTGTCTACTCTTGTAAGCATTTGTTCAAGAAAGACACGGAGACTGTGGTGAAACAATAAAAAACTGTCTCGTTTAACAAAGGCCAGTGTAGTCGTATATCCGAAGACTTGCAGTGCTCACTCACGTTTTAGTTTTGACTCGCGTTACAGTGCTTCTGTTTAGATATTTAATGTGCTTAAGCATCTCAACCCAATTAGATTTCGAATTGCATTTTAATGGAAAACTTCCGGTTTCTTTTACACCACATGCAAATTTGGTGTAAAATAAAACAATTTTGTTTAATCTTCGTGTTGATGAAACGAATATGGTAAAATAATTTATTCGTGTATGTTCGCATTGCATATCTATAAGCTGTTTACTAATATGTTACGTATTAATTGATAACGAATATAAGAACAATTGAATTGTACAATGCTATCGTTGGGAATTCGGATTATGGTATTCACACAAATGTATTGTTTTCTGAGGATTGGTCAATAATTACACATTTTTACACCAACGTTCCGTTAATTTGCCAATTCTATAGTGGTCCTACATGAGATCTGTATTTATTTGCATGTGGTGGGATGACATCCTGGTTGGTGATAGTGCCATATGGATAGGCTGATAAAATAACATACCTATATATTATTTTATAAACTTTATTTTATTTAAATAATTATATTTTAATTATTGTAACTAGGTAAAGATAGGTAATAAGTATAGGTAATGTTTTAGTTTTTTGTTCTTGGTATACTAAAAGTAATGCAATTTGTGTACGTTCTTTTTGTTGTCCCGGTGAAGGCAAAATAAATTGCCGAAGCCTTGGCGTTGTAAAAATGTCATTATTGACCAATTCTTTAAGAACAATACATTCATATCTTTGGGAGTTTTCTGTTGAAAATATCATTTTTTACATTCCTCGTATGTAAGTTCCGATCATATAGTGTTCATTGAAGTTTCCGAAATGGCTCCAATTTAAGTTCGTTGTCCAACCACGCAATGAAGTCTCCCGTGCTACGTGAGCCCAGAAACGATGACATGACTCGCAGCGGTCCGCACGCACCGTGGACCGAGGGTCTTTAATGACAATTTCCACAGATATAAAAGAGTCCTCGTATTTGGAATAAGCTGGAGAAATGATGGAACGTTTATGAGCTTTTTATGGTCTTTCGGCACGTTAATGTTACTCCTAATATAGCAATAATTAGGCCATTATATGAGTTTTGCTGGAATTCGAGGATATTAGTGGAAGTGGACAAGTCGGGAATAGGGACGATCTGGCCTGTGTCCATGCGATTGGCGACGCTTCACTAACTACCTGTGTTGGCCGTCGTAAGGGTGGAGGGTTTCCAGGAAGGGCGGGTTTAGTTTCAGGAATAACGGTGTCCTTTTCTTTGAAACTACTCCGGTAGGGACAATAAGTGATGTTCATCGTACAAATATTCCTCTTTTGAAGAAGATCTTCAACTGACACACTATTAAGATTTTTAGAGAACATACGCTACAAAACAAATTTACAAAACTCATGTTCCATTTAATTCAGTGGCTTTGTTTTTTGTTCTTTGGTTCAAAAAATAATGCGTGTGAATAAAATTCTAATTTTTGCAAACAGTGACCTTTTTCTTTTTTTACCGTCATAGAAATTCGTATTTGTATTTTACACTAAAATACATTCATTTCAAAGATATATATGTTATTTCGGTTTCCAAGTAATTTCAAGTTTCAAGAACTATCCACATCTATTATCTTATTCAGTTTAAAGGTCGTTTTTTTAAAAATAATTTACTGAATTCACATGGGACAATATCGTTGCAATAATCAGTTTCGTTTTTGAAGACTGTGTTCCAGTTCCTACTATAAACTTTATAAATTTCTGATGAAATCCGTTACATAATTTTATATTTATTGTGTACTTAAATTGAACAAAATAACTTGCTTCAGGGTTACTGTTACTTTTGCAGTAAATGTTCATGGACAGGTCAATTCATGGCAATACGTCTTCAGATACTTATCTTTTGCTTCTATTTCTGTCAGACCCCATGTCTTAAATCCTATTTTTCTACAATAAGTGAAGGGTCTATATTTGAAATTCTGGGAAAAGACTTCAGTAAATGCTTATTATTGCATTCCAAGGCGCCTTATTCACTCACCTTTCAATATCCGTCTTCCAGGTAGCCATGATCGGTTGACAGACAAGAAGGGTCGAGCAAACAGGAAAAATATTAGAAAACCGTTTTCTTGTCCAATAATATTAGTTCTATTTTCCTTTCGGTATATACTTTTTTAATCCTTCTTACTACAAAATACAAATTCTTACAAAAATATTCTCTCATTTATAAAAAATACTAAATTTATAATTCGCTCAAGTGGATTGGGGCTATGTAGGAGTGAATAGATTTATGCATAAAGTGAGAAAAAAAAAAGATTATTGCTGCGACCATTGATTTTACACTATTTGTTGGGATACTTAACGGACATTCGAAATTCACGTGTGCAAAAATATTTTTTTCGTTCAACAATAACAAGAAAATAATTTTTCAATTTTCGTTTAATACCGGATATTTTTGGGGGAACGTTTTTCTAAGTAGAGTTTTAGGGTATATTTCGGGATATAGTTTGCATATACCAGGGGACTCTGGGGATGAAGGGATAAGGTTTTCATCTACGCTAAAAAATATAACATTTTTGGAAACATTTGAAATGAAAATCGATGGAATTGAATTGGAAATAGAGCTAATTTAATCTTAGTGCTGCTGTTGCATTTGACTGAGAGCGTGTATAGGGACACGCGCCGCTCCTGTGGGTGGTACGGTGGGAGCCGCGACTACGCTAGAGAAGGGGGCGGTGAGACGAAGACTGTGGTGGCGGCTTGTTGGAAGCGTAATGTTTGCTTTCCCTGTTCGCCTCTTGTAGCTCCGCTTGAAATTTCCTCCTCCTTCCCACTCAAGAGCTTTATTAGCCCTTTTAAAATCTTCAGCGCCTGGCTGTATCGTCTTTTTATCCTCTCACGTGCCAAGGGAGATATGTCTTCTTTTCGAGATTGTTTACAAGTTTTGAGTAGGATTAATATGTGAATATTGGTTTTCGAACAGCATTGTTTCTAGATTTAACGGGCTTGCAAGAATTTTTTAAATAAAGCGTTAGAATTATTTAAACCGTCGTAATCAAATATAGGATATGTATCATTTCATGAAATCAATGTATAATCACTCAATATATTATCAATGTATAGATTTGTTAGCTTCCCTTGTACTCGTGTAATTTTAAGACGGAGGAAATTAAGTCATATTAGTCCCTCCTTTATTTCCGGTCTCGTAATACACGTTTTTCCAAATATTGTGCATATGAGAGATTTGGAGTTTATCATTTCTATTATAAAACTATATCATGAATGTCAAACCACGAAGAATCATGATTCTTGTTCATTCGATCCAAAACAGTATGGAATATTTCAGAAGCTACGCTAGATATTAATCAGTCTCGGGATAATACCAGAGAAAAATTTATTTTGCTTGTGCACTGTCGATTTATGGACAAAAACAACATTTGCTACAACTAATGTACAATTCGGCAGATGGTAACTTGACATTCTCGGAGTTCTGCCGCCGACAAAAAATAATTAATTTGCATTGTCAATCATCAGATGTATTTTTGATGGAATATTTGTTATATTTTTTTGATTTTTGGCGATGAACCATTCTATAGCATTCGTAGAAATACGGTAAGATGAAGTGAGTATTTGAGATGCATTCGAGAGATACCTCAGCTTCTCATATCTGTGCTTTCGTTGAAAGAATTCGGTGGAAGAGGAAACGTGGGTGAGGATTCGGTCGGTAAACAGCCACTCGGTAGAGGGTGGGAGGGAGGCTTCGTGCTGCTCACGCATCTCAACGCATTCCTATCGGAAAAGACACACTTCCAATTTTGGACGGTGAATCCTACATTTATAAGAATCTGAAGAAGCATATGAGGGATTATTTCGACATTACCATATTAAAAAACAATCACTTAATATGACGCCATTATTTCGCGATATTTTTCTGTTAAGAATTCATTTAAGTTATTAATTTTAAAAACATTGTGACATGAACATTACGTATAAACGAAAAGACGTAGTCATATCAACATCCACGAAGATAATCTATTCACTTTTTCAGTTTATATTATGATGTTTAGTTCAAATATTCAATAAATATGCCCTGTGTTATCTCTCTTTCAATTTATTCAATGAATGTTGCTAAATGTATGAGTTGAGTCTGGAAGTTTTTGTGTAACTCCGTTACATAAATTATGTGATGGGTATAGCACTTAATTACCTAAAAAAATTGGTACCATCTAAAAAATTAGTGCACACTTAGATTTTATCTTTCACGGTACCTTTAATTTTTAATTAGTTTTAAATGAACATGTTTCTTGTACTAACTGGGTACGTTGCAAGTGCACTAAAATACAAGATGCTATGATTGAAACCTAACTACCTGTTTGTAACCTAGATATCCTCTCTCAACTCCCAAAGACTGTGTAAATGCCATCGGTTGTATATTAGCTTCACCTCCCATTGACTCGTTATGAGTACACTTCCTTAAATCAAGACGACGATGGTGTCTGTCAATCATAGAGTCCTCAGCGTCCCGAGGCGGCACTTCCCCAATCTCCATCCGAATGCAGCGCGAGTGAAGACCCATCGAGAGGGCAACGAACATGTCGTCCAATTCCAACGGCGTTGTTTGCTTCTCAGCCACGACGCGACGGAGCGTGCGTGCGTGGGCGGGCGGGCGGTGCGGGCGAAGCCCGGGCGATTCGGCACGTGGGCGCTAGTGACGGCCACGGACGTTGGGGTACGATGCTCCCGGCCTTGTCATGTAAAAACGCTTGTCTCTATACACATGGAAATGCGCCCCGTGCCATACCGACGCTCCTTACGCCACGTGCCGAGAGACAGACAGACACGCGGCCGTGCAGCGACAGATGGGGACGTGACGAAACTGACAGCTGACAGCGGATGCGGAGCACACCTGCGGAAGTCTCGGCTTGTTGTAATGTTTGATAGGAGAGAGCGAATCTTTCATTTTAAAATCCTTTTCCTGTATTTGATGTAGTGGAGCAATACCAGAAAAAAAAGTTTTACTGTCAGAATTGATTTATTCACTACTATTGATATAAAGTATTAGGGTGCATTAAAAGAAAACTTGTAATCGTATCTCATTTCTTGCAGACACGTTGATGATTCTTAATCATTACCAGATTAATTTATTTCAGTGGTCCAGTGTTACTTAAAACTACATATATTGTAAAATTAATTTTAAAAATTGAACACAATACTTCATATTAAAAAATCAATATATTTTTGTTATTAGGGTTTTATGCGGTAAGACTTCCTTCAAGTGGTCTAGAAATTTGTAAATAAAAGTTGTTTCTTTTCCAGTAACACATTGATGGAAAGCATCATTTTTTTGTCATGTAATTTTCACCATGAAATACAAAGATTTTTGTAGAAATACTTCTCAAACATTGCAGTAAAATGTTGAGTGATTTTACTGAAGTAGTTCATATTAAACGTTCTCTTGTGGCTTCTGTGTAGCCGTTAAGTAAACACGGAATTGACGAAAGAATCTCTCAAATTTGCATTTAAAATTAGCTCCTAGTACTAATATGAACGATATTAACTAAAACTTGTGAATACATTTTTTAAAGTATGAACTAAGGCGAAATTCCTTATCCTGATGACAGAGTGATAGAATCATGTATTTGTGATCGTGACGTTATGTCCATTTCTCGTAATGTAATTTTGGTGGTAATTTAGGAATTCATAAGTACAGTCGCACCTCTATAAATCGAACCTCAATCAATCGAATTGTTATTTTCCCCTTTGAATTTTCATTCCTTCTTCTTTGTCATTTTACCTCGATTAATTCTTGTTTTTCGAAGCGCCGATAGCAAAAACTTCGATAATTCAAATTTTTCCATCCGCAAAGGAGCAGCTCATTCTTTATATATCGAAGCTCTTGGAAGGAAACTTCTATAATTCGTATGTGATGACGGGAAAGGGCTAATGAGGACTTAATTCATTACTGCAATTTATGAATGAGAACATTTACAGCTACGGTATTAGCGGCAGGAAAGCTATACAATACAATTTATTCCAACGTGACGGATTGTTTTCACAGCAACCTCTATAAATCGAAGTATACCGACGACGATAAATCGTTAAACCGAACTTCGATATTTCGAATTACCCGATAATTCGAATTTTCATCGTTCTCCGTGAGATTCGATTTATCGAGGCGCGACTGTAGTATAATACTGATTTTATGCTTTGCAATAAACAACTCATTTGATTACATTATATTGGGTAATTTAATAATTAAATAATTGTAATTTCTTTGTTGTCCACAAGTTAACGAGGATAACCTTGATTTAGAGAAGTTTTATTTTGAGTTGCTCTCTATTAAGCGAGCACTATGTGTAATTATTCATACCTATTTAATATCGGAAAATTTGTCTCTTTCATGACATGTCTGAAAATGTATTGATAGTGTCATTAAAAAAATCATGTGTCCATTCTGTTGTAAATATACAGCATTAACATCAGTGATTATCTCCGTAATTCGCGTATCTTATTTAATACTTTGACGGCGCAGTTCTCTAATGCTTCCTTCTGAAACTTCAAGTGAAAGGGATAATGAGGATTTATTTTTATTTACGTAGAACTAGTTTCTTTCCTTTCACTTCCAATAGAGAGGCCAGACCCATTGGATTCACGTCATTCTCATATGTATGTATATTCCTGAGTAATAGATTCAAATGAGTTCGAAAGACGTCATAATACGTCTATAATTTATTTCATAATTAAACATAATTTTCATAGTTTCATGAGTTTGAAAGACGTCTATAATTTGTTTCATAATTTAACTGATGAAAAAAATAAAAAACTACTTTTAGGAAACAGGATTAAAATACTATTAGTTTTGTTTACTAATACATGTGGTATTAGAAATAATTGGAAGTCACTGACACAAAAAGAATGGTGTCATATAATCGTCTTTGAACTGATATTCTGAAGATTTCTGATGTATTTGTAGTGTATTTTGTGCAGTGTATTGTCGTTGCAGTCACTAGAATTCCTGTGTCTCGTATTAGAATATCACCCCGCATAGAGACAGATGTACATTTACAAAATATTTCTTCCCAATTTGGGTGAATGTTTTGTGGTAATTTAAATTATGATGATAAATTAATAACTATTCCACCACGTTCATTTCGGGTTCAGGTACACTCATCCTGTTAATTCTCATTTTCTAGAGTACTCAAAGATACTTATAAAAATGGCTTCCTACTCTTATTGAATCCACTTCGCGTAATTTCCTTCATATTGATTACTCACAAGAATCACGAGAAATTACTTTCTCCACTTGAGAATTCATCCTTAATTTACTTAAAAATTCTCGCTTGTATGAAAGAGCTCTTTAGCACACACAGTGGTTGTTAGAAAGTTGGTCGACTCATGTAAGAGGTCAAGAGGTAAGATACGGAACTTCTTTTTACCATCCTCCTAAAAGTTGATGAGGAGTTTTAATAATATTAGTAATTAACCTTCCTCTTACTCTTTCTTCATTTATATCTCAACCACTGTGGACATGTATGTTATCAAACGTGTTTGTAGATATATCACAACAAAACGTATGTTTTCGAAACTTAAGTACGTTATCGTCGCAAAGAAATAAAATTATCTAGAATATTTTCATAACAGTTTGGTTCTAGCTACGCAAATTGATTCTAATACTAATAAATTTATTATCAGAAAAGCTGTACAAACTGAGGATCGCGTGGAGGACAAACTAATTTACTCTCCGGAAGCAAGCTGGGGACCATCCCATCAATTTTGATCAAGGACCCTAAAAAATGCAACATTTAAAGCGCTTCTATTATTAAAGACCAGCTTGTGCTCTCAATATGTATTTCATTCTAGACATTTATTTGTCTGGTCGATCGAAGCCTCCCTCACCGCGACCGCCTGCATCCACTCAAGTCACGATATGGCGTCGCCCTTCATTAATCAGTCCCCCTCGCCCTCCCGGAGAGATGTCCGCGTCGCCATCAGCCCCCCGCGGGCGCCCCGGCGCCAGTGTAGCACTCATCCCTCCCCCGAGGGTCCTTTCACCCCTAAGCGACTCACGGTGGCGGCGGCGCGGCGTCCGCCAGGCGTTGGAATGTGGCGCAGTTCGCACCGCCACCCCGTCGTTTTGCCCCTTCTTCGGCCTCCATCGTTCTTCCATTTGCCACCGTCACCGCCACCGCCGCCACCGATCGGAGGAGACAGCGACGCTCTGTTGTTCTGAGGGCAGCAGAAAGATACTTCTGGTATTCGTCATTTCAAGGCAAGTGGGTGAACTGATGAAAATGGACGACGAGAGTGATTCTGTATGGAAAGGAGACTTTGCTTCATTAAAAAGATTTAACACTTGGATAGAGTTGAATCGGAACTCTGCTTGGACTACATCTGCCAGTTTGAGATATGAAGCGGGTTGTTCTGTATGGGATGTCATTGGTATTTTACTTATTTACCACTTTTGTGTATAGCTGAGGAAGTTCGAGATTGAACACCGACTTCCTATTTCTTTTCCTTTGGTCCAAAATCACTTGTTAGAAACACTTTTGTTTCGCGTAATGAGAGTTGGACTTCATAATTAGGACATTTTTGTAGCACTGGTAACGTGTATTGAATTATCAATTATTACCTCCTGTGCAATGTTATGACGAATTACTTGTATATAAATAAATGGAATGACTGTTAGAATAAACAACTTTCCCTAATAATATTTGTTTATCGCAGAACCCTAGGAATTGTTTGACGTCAATGGGATGTAAATGTGATTCGAAGAATATTTGGCTGAACACAACTTTTCCAGTGATTCTTTTCCTGACGGATTGAATTTCGTTACGTTCTTGTATATATCAATCCTAAATATAAACTTTGGCTATATTTAGGAGTGATGAGATGTTTCTAGTTGTGACAAAAGCGCTCGTAAGTCGAGATTGCGTCATCTATGAAACTGACTCAGGCATCCTCTTCACCGGCCACGACATACACGTAGAAGCGAAAGTATAAGGATAACATTGAGCCCAAGGGTGATTAGAACGGGCGCCGGGGTGGCGTGGGGCGACAGCGGAGCAGACTGCTACGAAAAGGGACTGTGGCAGGCGGAATGGAGGCGACTGAAGGGGAAGATATGGAGGGATTACTGCTGCTACTGCTGCCGCTGCGGCGTCCAGAAGGGAAGACGAGAAAAGCGGATGGATAGCGTGGTGGCGCCGGGTCCTCGTGAAAAGCTCTTTTTCGGGGATATCCGTGTGCTGCTTTTGAGTCTGGGCGATCAGGCTGAAATGGGGAAGTGGAGGGACAAACTGCCGCTAACCGTTTGTATATCGATCGCACAAGTCGTGTCCGGTGTCTGCGGTGGGATGGGAGAAAGAGATTGGATGTCTTTGGAGGATAAGGAGAAGGCTGAGGAAACATTTTATATTTGGGAGGATAGGGGAAATGAATGCTCGTCTCATTCCAAACACTATCCCAAAAATATTCAGAAGTATATGTATTGCCACTTATATTTTTAGTGAAGGACCTTCTTTGAGTTAGGAACCTTCAAAGCGAAGGAAGAGAAAATTGTTCTAATATGATTGACACCATGGAATCAGCGTGTTTTAACGACGAGAGCGCTAATCTGCTGACCTGACACACCGGGGTTCTTATCCCGTTAGGTATTATGTATATTTACAAAAATTTGTCAATGTCCAGACTGTCTGCCAGGTCTGTTCTCTCTGATGTAAACTTACATTCCGTCGAGGATCAAAGCACCCGGAGCGTAATGCTGTCTCCTTAAAATAACACTCTACGAACGTCAAAGTGTACAAACATGCCTGTCAATAGATGTTTTTTAATTGCAATTGTATTGATCCAAACTCTCATGACCGTAAACGCTCTCCCTTGTGTCATGTGACGCAAATCACTGTTCCCAAACTGTAATAAAGCTTGATGGTAAGAAAAATAAATATTTTACTCATACAGGCTATTTTTGCTATTGTTGTGTCATGAAACTTCATAAGATAACTTTACATCTTCGAAACCTCGTAGCCGTTGTTACATTATAACAATAAAATATTAACTTTCATCATTAATAATTTTTATAAATGTCAGTTATGACATGTATTTATTCTTTCAAAGAAGATATGTCATAAGCCGTTTAAAAAATACAACATAAAATTCTTGCGATATGACCAAGATTTTTGTTCATTCTACTTCACAAATGTTTCGATAACGAACGTTACCTTCATGTGTAAAATCCTGTATTTTGTATTATATTAATTGTTTCTTACAGTACTTAAAGAAAATAGGACAGTTCAAAACCGACTCATGTAGACGTAAAAAGGGACATGAAACAATTGAGCATTTATTGTGGGAATGCGAACTTTTCGTATATGAACGAGGAGAATTTCTAAAAAATTTCAAGCATTTGGATACGGTTAACTTTCAAATCAAGAGTACATTGATTGACATAATAAATTTGATTTGTATGTACTAGGATTGGATATCTAAGAGAAGATATGAGAACACCATGAATTAGATCATAATGGTTAGTACTTTTTGGTGACGTAAATTTTTTGAAGAATAGGTAAATAAAAATAGGAGAAATGTGTAAAACCTTTGGAATGACTATGTTAGGTACAGGTAATATAGTGTACAAAATAAAAAGTAAATGAATAGAAATAATTGTTTCTAACCCTCCAAAATATGGTAGGTCAGCTCCTGGATGTCTTATCGACACCGGGTCGTCATACGTCTCTTGATAGTGAACGTCATATGACTTGATAGTGGCGATGTCGGGGGTTGCGAAGAAGGTGGGGAAGGAATATCGTCGACGGGGGGCAGCGGAGGCGGCAATAGAAGCCGTAGGCGCCCCGAGCATCGGCTCCAGTTTCGCCAGCGTCTTACGGTCTTCGGAAGCCGCACAAGACTTCCTTCCCTTCACGCCACCTTCACTCAACGACGGCACGACGCCGTGCATCTACTCTTCCTCCGGCGTCTTCGCTAACTGCTGCGGTACAATCGCGTGCCCCGATGTCGCGTCTCTCGCTCAAATCTCCCCGCACAAGACGCTCGCTATTCGCACGCTAGCACTATCATGAAGGGTTACTTATCAAGAGAATAAAGCGTTTCTTAAAAAATTCAAGTTAATAATTCAGGAATTATAATGAATTAATTTGAAAATTAATTTCAGAATCAATCGCAACACCACTTCTGAAGAAAGAAGTCTTTTCTTATTTCTGAAAAGATAACTTACTTCCTTTTTAGACTTCAGAAATAAAATTCTTTATGTTCGAACATCATTAGATGGTTTACGCTAACAGTATAGAACGCAGCAAAATATTACTTATACATTCGAAGATGAAAAAACATTGCCAATGATTTACTGAAGAGCTTCGTGTATCTACGTTTGGTGAGTGAAAAATAAAATAAATTGATTGAAAATTGATTTCACCAAGTAATGACGTCAATAATAGAAAATATCGAGAAACAGAAGGGTGGAAATTTGTCTTAACAAAATACGGGGTAGAATACAATGAGATCATAGGTCAAAATGAAAATAAAATTCCTTTGCGGCAATGAAACGAAGTAATGCGGATGATGAAACAAGGATTACAACATGTTTCGTGACCAAAATAATGATCAAAAGTGCGTCGCACATCTACATTTGGATAAATCCAATTCACTATCCCTTCCTCGAGACTGGACGGTAGAATCTTTGGGGTTTATAATGCTTACGCCTTCATTTCTGGGTAAGTAAAGAATCGGCAACACAGCGAGTGACCTGGACATCGGACTCTTGTGATATCTGTCGCATCCGTTTGACACAAATAATTGCTTGATTTACATTGTCCAATCGTTCGAGCTTGCTTCTACGAAAGATGATCTTCTGTTAAGCATATTTACGAGTAATTATAATAAGAGTCATTTTCCAGTTAGTGTTTCTTTTAAAACAATTTTGGGAGTACTTGTATGAATAATAGATAAATATTGGTCACAGATTCGTGTAGCTCTGGAGAGAATATACTTACTGCGCATTTTCAAAATGTATAATTCAATCACATATTATTTCAAGCTAAATATCGATAAATAAACGCAACATCGAGATGAGTTGTGAAGCGCATAATAAATCAGACCTAGGAATATTGTATTGAAAAAAAGTATTTTCTTGTCTCAAATTTTCGAAATTTTCGATTTAGGATGACTATTTTTTAATTCGTATATTTTTCATCGGACCTGTTATAATAATAAACGTTTTTTTGTTTTAATTGTAGTATTGAAATTAAAAAAGAATTTATATAAACGCGATCTTCAAATACGAAATAGAATAAGTTTCTCTTGAGACTCTTCCGGTTGCGTATTAATTGCGCGTTCATGGTCACGTGCTTGTTCAGCCAGTACGCGTATCTATCGTCCAATCTTCTTTTGTCCTAATCTATCCTTTTCTTCCCTTTATCTCGTGAAAGCGTTCCGAGCGTTCGATCGTTGAAGGATTACCATCTCGACGCCGATGACGTATCACCGAAGGAGCTGGACGTTGACTTAACGGTGGTAAGCGGTACAGTTACCCTCGCGGCCACCGCACCACACCGTGGTGCTACGACGACGCGCGCGGCGGTGGCGTGAACCGCGACCGGCGCTGTGACGGCGACGGCGACGGCGACGGCGACGGCGGCGCCCGGCGGAAGCGACGTCAATGCGCTCTCGCGACAGAACAGGAGGGGGTTTGGGAGAGTGGTAGGAGAGGAAGAGAGAGGAAAAACACCGCGGCGGTGGAGGCGGTGGTTGTCCAAACACCCGCGTGACTCTTTCGGGAGTCCCAACGACCCACATCTGCGGAGAAGAGCGGAGATCGACTGAAGACAGATGTGAGATGTGAAGGACGGAAATTCCCGAGGAATGTAGTATGTATGCACATGATTGGTGTTTGTAGGGATAGTGTGAGGGTGGAGGGGGCATACTCTTTTCTTTAAACATGAACACGATGTTAAACATAAAACTGAGAGCATTGATTATTTTAAAAAAAGAGAGAATTGAATAGAGTAATTTTTATCACTATTGCAATACACACTTTTCCTAGTATTCAATGTGAATCATAAATTGAAAAATTGTTTTCTTTTTCGTATTATTTCTAGAGTTTATTTTAATTTTGAATCAAGGCAATAGAAGTAAATTTTAAATGTCTTGTTTACATACGAATTATGCCATGACTTTAATCTTTATCGTTTAGAATGATGTAACTTTTTATACAGACGAAATCATTTTTCACGAGTTTTCCAAAACAAGTGCATTTGTTTTAGCACTCAGCGAATTCTTATATTGGAATACCTTTTGAAATAGTAACTTATATGACCATTGATTTCGACATGATTGAATCACATCATGCTTGTCACTTCCACCTAGCATACACCTTAACTTGAACATTGGCTGATGTAACAGCAGCAAACACCGACGCACTCTATGAAAATCGAACCCACGAATGTAATGAACTTTTCGACTTCCCAATTTCTCACATCCATTCTCAATTTAATAGAGACAAAATCTGCACTTCTTTTTATGAACTAGGACGTATCTTCCAAGAATTTTGTGAACGAGAATAGTGTTCGTGAAGGGACGCAGAAGACAACAAGGATGCCGGCGATTACAGTGGCGCTTGCGGGCGGGCGCTTAAGCTTCATCCCGACAGTGTGGTGTGTGGTAGGTCGGGGGCAGCGTCGGTGGAGTGACGTCACAGACAGCCGCGTGCGCGTGATTTACTGCAGGGTCTGTGGCGCGCTGTCGCGGCGCGTGTTGTCGACAACCCTGCGTTAGGTGCTTCCTGGCTTGAGGATGATGTCCTCTAGCTTGAACTCGTGAATCTTCGGATTGCGACCTCACGCACTCGTAACTGTTATTTGATCATCGATATCAGTTCAAGATGTTTTAATATTTCTGATTATTCCGAAATGATTTAATTCTAATCTCGATTCAATATTTCTTTTACTTCGATTCCAATCATATTCTGATTCCATAAAACTAGTTTTTATATTCGATCCCTTTATCTACCTTTCAAGCAAAATTGAAGTATGATATTAACCAACAGCAGTGGTCTAGTTGTGGCGTCTTCGCTTCCACGGTCCCGTTGAAGGCCTCTAATAACCTTGACGAGACCTAAAGCCCNCCCGGTGAGTGGTAGAGTTCAAATCCTGATCGGCCGAACTAGGTGAGGTTTTCAGCTTCAGATTTCCCTCGCCTACTCCAGACAAGTGTCGGTTCAGTACCATAAGTTCTTCGGCAACCCAACATCTCTCCTTCTCAATTCCCTTACCCAAATCCAACAGTTAGGTGGAAGAGCAGGTCTCATGGCCTGATCCTGGACATAAGGCAGACAGTAAATAAAAATAAATAAACAGAGCAATATTTCTGGTCAGTTGCTTTTCGTAATAATGGTTACAGCTATCACATTAAACTTATTGTGTATATGTACCTACTTTTATATCATAAGTTAAAATCCTTAATTAAAACTACTCGGGATCTAATACAGTATTGCTCCGCTTTTCGCATTTATCCTTATGTTGCATTCACGTTTATTACTCATTCGGTTTCCGCAGTAGTCAGGGACAAATATACTAACTACGACATTTTAAGAATTTATTGTGTGATTGATTTGAAAGGTGCTATAAAACCATGTGTAATAGAAATTGAATCACAAACAGTAATCTAATGAAATAAGAATAATATTATTGTTATATTCTGTGCTTGAAAATGAATCGAGTGTGTGAGCAAATCACTTGCATGGGTGAGCTTTTTGTATACGTGAACGAGCATGTGAGTCCTTACTCATGTGCATGAAAGCGTACTCCAGAGTGATAGAGCCAGAGCAAGTGCGTGAGTTGGCTAGTGCAAAGATATACCAGTAAAATGTTCGTGAAATGGAATGCTTATTTTAATTTATCATCAGGTTTCTAATTCTTCGCTGATTGGGTATCAAAAGGGAATTTTCATAATGTTTGCAAAATGTAACTATCGTGAGATAAATCATCTTAAAATAACTATTAGTTGACCTTATTTCATTACGCCTTAAAAATTATCAATTCGAATCCCTAGATCTTTTATCGAGGATATTTGTACCATGTGGGATTAACTTAGGAAATATTAGAAAGTTTAACACACTAGATTAACCAGTCAAAAGTTTTTGAGTTGTTCTTGGCCTTGAGGGCTTTCCATACTGTTACTCATTTAATAATAAGGAAATTCTCTTCCATGGAGATACCCCTTTTACTTCACCTCTAACTGCCTGACCTTCCCCGTGGTTCCGTTAGGCCTTATCTTTTGCCTTTTCGGGTCCATTTATTTTGTTTGCTTGGGCACAAAAGGATAGGGTGGGGAATATAGTAAGAATAAGAACTTCACTCCGAAATCGCTTAGGCCGGTATTTCACGGTTATATAAGTCGTAAGTCTATCATCAAAGATATGTCATTGACTCGCTCAACGATCATATTATCAAAGGTTTTGTTTCATCTAAGTTCTTTGATAATAGACATATGACATAACTATAACTGTGTAATACCGTCTTAATGAATTGTACTATTTCGTCCATCGAAAAAAGTGTATGGATGAATATACACTATACAGGCAGTTGAAAATAGCGTATACACACTTATTTGACTTGTAGAATGAGTATTATAAGTTGTATCATTACCAAAATGTAAAATCCTTACCAATAATTGTTAATATTGTTGGTTAATTTCAAATATATTGAAAGAGATCATTTGTTGTTGGATTCTTGAGAAGTTTTCAAATCTTTCAAGCTTGAACTCTCGTTTCTATTCTCCTGAGTGGTGGAAGCAAACTTATTGAAAAAGTATTTCGATTTCCGTGTGATTTTTTGTTTAAATGGGACATTTTAAATGTCTTTCTTCATAACTTAACTGAACACAACTGCTATAAATATTACTTTCGTACTTCATTTTCTTGTACAAAATTGAATTTTATAATATATTGACTTCATTTCAATTAATTTAGAATGAAACATTTTCTTGTTTCGTTTATTATTACTTGAATAACCAGTTGTGTCAATACAACACCTGTTTTGCTTTTTCAGCACAATTTTATACATTTCTCTTGGGAAACAAAAACTGTAAATAAATGTAAAGTGCACTTGCAAGAACTAAGCTTAACAATTGATTGGATTTACTTATTTGCCCACACAAAACTGATTATTTATACAATAAAGAGGTTTTTCGGTCTGAAATTACTATATTGTTTTTTTCTGTAAAGTAAATTGAAAAAATTAATTTTTGCTATAGAATTAAGAAATAAAAACCACCTCGAATTATCATTCCCTCTTTTCAGAATCACTCAGGAGATTTATCCCGTTCAGAAGTTCAATCACAGACTTACGACCTTTAACGGACGAATACTATATATTTTATGATTTAAAGTTCACACGGCTTAAAAAATATCTGCTCGAATCCTGTCTCTTTTATCGAGAACATTTTTACCATATTGGAATAAGTTAGGAAATATTAAGAAGTTTGACCCAATAGATTAACCAGTCACTATTTTAATGAACGCATACAATCTCTTTTTTAATGAATGTTTCTATTTACGGAGGATTAGTGGAGGGTTGTTGATCCGTCAACATGTCAAATATTTGTCATTCCACATTCGTGTCAAATTTTAAACCCTTTCACTGAGGAACCGACAAGCGGAAATAAATACCCCTCTCACACATAAGCTTTCTCCTCCGGCTAAGAATTTTTCTCTTCAGTATATCCTCAATATATCGAGGACTTGAACAGGATGTTTTACTAAATAAAAAAGAAAGTCACCGCTATCCATGCGCCATAAAGACGAAATCTGTTCCAAGATCCGGATTTAATGATTTACATTAGAAAAAAAGATTTGACTTGTAAACAACCGTCAATAGGTGATAACGGTGTTCTTTTGAATATTGGTTCTCCATCATTTAGTAGTGGAATGGTGAACTAATTTTATTCTTTAAGAGATAATGTTTTGACTTACGTTCCTCTTTTATACCAATGTGCGTCAAAGAAAGTATAATAAGAAGAAAATATAATAATTCCATGGACCCGACGGTTTTTTTTCTCAAGTAAATGGGAAAAATATGCGAATGAATACAGTCTAATGCAGTCTTTCTGCAATAGTTTTGAACAATTTATTTGCTTAACAATCTAGGCTTTGTGTTGTCGAACAATTAAGCTGTTAGAGGGTCGCAATGTCTTCTCGTGCGTTCAAAGATGACATTTTTAATATATGATTGACATTGTTCTCTTATATAAGACTTGTTAAAAAGTTATATAAATTAATAACAGAAGGCTATAATATAAATGATAACATCGCATCGAAAGAAACTGAATTCCTTAGAAGTAGTTACCATTCAATTGTATTCGGAGTTAAATTATTATTTGAAATTAACATTAACAAATTTACTGAAGCAAAATACTGTTTTAACGTGTGACAAAGGTGTGCTATAAACATAAAGAGTAACAGCGTAACTGTGGTTATCATCTCATTGAAATTTTTTAAATGTGACTCCATTGTTGAAAACAATAGGTTCTCAATCATCAATGTTCACAATATTAATAACGTACTGTTCTGTTTGTGAGAGAACCATATTTTAGTCTATTACGTTATTAATTTATCATTCAATATGGTTTTGAATTTTATACGTACAATTTTTAACAACTTCTAGTGAGTTTAAAGTTAGTGAGCGCTTTGAAAACGGGAAATTGAAATTAAAAATAATTATAAGTTGATTATAATGCCTAAATACAACTGTCGTGTAGAGTTTTATCACCTGCATTCACAAAGAGCTATTAAATATCAATTTATCATTAAACGGGATGAGGTTTTGGAAAAATGCTATAAAAAATCCGTTTTTGATGAATCGAGATGAGTATGATACTGATCTGCGTAAAACAATTCTTGTAAAATCGCTATTAATCATTTTCATGATAAATTATATTACTCATTTTCATGATAAATCGCTATTAATCATGAAAAAATATTTTTGCGATGAGTACGTTCTTAAGATGAGATGTGATGTGCAATGGTTTAATTTTGATGGGGAGTAATCTAAAAAAAAAACTATGTTATGTTTCGCTTCATCATTTTTCCGCTTTTCCTGGTGAAACTTATGACGTGGTGTGATTCATGTCAATGGGTGACAACACTTAGTATGTGTTTAATATGCTTTTGTCTTCCACTATATTAACAGGGGAAATATCTATGTATGGAAATAATGCTCAATTGTTATGAAAGAATATCTGTTCGAATGATTCATTCTTCGGAAACGTTATTACTTCAAAGTAGTTCGTAAATGTCAATGTTTTCCGGAAATATTAAGAACTGCTTATATGTCCGGAGTGGACTATACTAACTACATCGTATGCAACTAATTTAAAAACTAGTCGAAATTGAGTTATCTCTGTTGCAGAAACATATTTTTAGACTTGACTCATAAAATTACAGTGGAGGGACATTTTGTTATTGGTTCGTTTGCTATTACGACAATGGAATATTTTATGCCTTAGATAAGTTCCGAGAATTAGTCATGTTTAATGATTAACATTTTACATGAAATCTGTAATTTTAAAAAACATAAAATCATGACACACGTATCATCATAAGTTATTACTGACTTACACCACCTGGTCATCTTAGAAGGTTTAAATCACGATAGCAAAAACGTGTATGGTTCAAACTAACTGAAACTTTTATTTTTAAAACATTTATTTTATCCCAAGGACATGTATTTGTTCAAATAAATAGAACTGAATTATTATAAAAGCGACAGTATTATTATGAAACTGATATTTTGATTCGTCTTTAATGTAACGCGTTCAGGACGTCTGACCTCACCTATCTAAACCTAATCACACATTTGCGTGAAGGAACGGGGACGTAGAGATGTTGGGTTACCGATATATGCTCCTTCATAGATTAGTGCAGTTTTAAAATATTGGAAACCTAAATATTGTTGACAACTACTCTCTTTCTTTCAGAAGTCCGTGTACTCACACTACGTATACCCAGAGCAAACTTACTCGCTACAGCTACATCTACGGACAGTTCACACGCCAGCGAATTTTGTGATTTTACACTAATATTCTTTCTCTAACATCAAACGCAACCAATATCTAATTATGGTGTTACTGATGATGGTGATTTGGTAATCTTTTTCGCTGATTTGATAAAGATCACTGTGTCTGCCGGTGACTTACGAAAATTTTGTTTGCATTCGCATCACTCAAAACGAGTTGAACCGAACGTTTTCAGTCGTATTCTTTACGGTTGGGAATAAGATCTAAGCTAAAGTTCATTTTGATGTGTTATTAAACATTGAGATAAGAAGTTGAATTCAAAGAGAAGCAGTTACTGTTTTATGATTCGTATGCATAAGTGGATGATTTCGTCGTAATCCTTGGGTGACTTGTGTGCCTAGTCCTGACCTGCATCACGGCGCGGCGCCTTGCTGTGGGCGTTTGTCCTCCTTCCCCCGCCCTAGGGGATCGCGGCGACGACGCCCTTCCTGTCGCCTAAAATTAACCCGCCCCTCAGCCCCCGTCGCGCCCATCTCACCCTTCGTATCCTGACCGCCCACCCGCCGCCAACGCCAACATAGGAAGCAGGGACGTAAAGGGCGCCTGCTGTCAACCCCTAATATGCATGTGGCAAGAGCGCCCTCTCGAGGTGGGACGTTGCTACACTCTGTTTAACTGATATAATTCAGAAATAGACCTAGGATCACTTATTTTTGCAAATATTGTTCTACAAATTTTATTTCTTTAAAAATAACTTTAAAATAATCTTACGAAAAAAAACTCTCATTTTAAGAAAGTTAACATGTTTTTCTTCGGATGCAGATTTATACCAGATTACTTGCTGGCGCGAATTCTTATTAATTTACTGGAATGTAACTAGTCAACTGCGAATGTAAACACAGTTGAGATATGTTCTTGGAACTTGTGGGGCTGCTTCTCTAAATTCAGAAGCTGAAAAGAAACATGCATGTTTCGTGATGTTCCTTTCAAATGTTAATAACGATCTGGTCAGTTAAATTTTTAGAATCTATGTCGAACACTTTTTAGCGACGATTTCCTATCTTTCCCTCTGTATCACAGATATTTCTTTATTTAAAGCTGAAGATGGGAGTTGGTGATTTCGGGTACATTTTAAAATATTTGTTTGAATTGACCTTCTGCATATGGAAAGCAAAATCTTGTTTTTGTGAAAGAAAGATATGGGTCAACTTTTTCAATTACCTTTTGATGTACACAGTGTAGTTTCCGGGGGTGGATAATTTGTTACGCTTATTACACTTTTCCCCTCAAAGTGATGCATTTAAGTTTACAATTTTATTGAAATTTTGTATCTTCAAAGTTGAAATACAGCATTAAACATTTAATGCTTTAGAGTTGATATTATCTTCGTCAAAATCACTCCTAGAATACTTACGTCAGAAGAGAAAATATCATTGAGGTTAGGAGCAGGAATCAAGTTAATGTCCACCGTGACACTGTCACTTCCACTTCGTGCGAACACAGAAGGTCTCAGAATTCGTCGATTATACCTGTTCTTTGTGGAGGAACCATGTGGGCGGACCACTCCTCCACGAGGTGTGTGGAGGGGTTGCGGAAGGGAAGGAGGAAGGGAAGGGAGGAGTAGGGCGCCTGGACACACACAATGCAGGGGAGACCCGCGCATCGCGCGCTGGAACACAATGAGGCAGCGGCAATTAATGATTTACATGATCATAGTCGCCGCCACCTGCAAAGCGCCTACTCACACACCCAATGCAGCCTCCACATCTGACCCACGTCATCCCTTAACTCTTTTTTATGGATGGACATAGAGCTCATAGAGAGTAACTCCGTCTCAAACCAATATCTTAATTGCTCTCATCGCTATTTTGCATGCCAAGTATTTTAGTTGGAGAAATTGCGTTGCAAAAAATCATTGAAATACAAACATATCAATGTCAACATACCTTTATCTACTCAGATAGTGTCCAAACGTCAGCTTTTGTCGAGTGTTTTCTATTTCATTCCTTCAGTCTCAAAATACATACAGTTCTTATGAAATATAGCGAACATCCATGTGACGTCGTGTTCTGTGCACACATTTACCACAGAGATTCGACTAAAACCTAGCAAGAGGGTATTATTTTGTATAGAAAATAATTTTGAAGTAAATTCTTGTAAAATGACAAATACAATACTAGGTAGTTAGGAGTTGGAAAATAAAAATATACTTCGTGTAAGATCACGTTCTGATGTCCCTGGTGTTGTTCTCTGGTACTAACAGTGTTTTTTCTGGTGATGCTCGTTTTGTGCCTGTTTCTGCTTACTACGGTTGCCATGGTACCAGACTGGCACTGCCCACTCTCCCCCGTTGAGCGGACACTGTAATATTGTCTCCGAGACATGTTGTATTCAAATGAGGGAGGCAGCTTTTGTGTTAATGATAAGTAAGACGACACTGAGGAGTTACTCTGTCACTACTGAGTTACACTTCTATTTTGGAATTGAAATTAGAGACGTTTTCGTATGTAAATAAGAGCATAAAGAAACTTAGTAAAACTTATTATATTGTGTCAGATTCAGAGGGAATATTATTTGACATACGTTATTACATTGTCATATTGTGAACAACAAAACGTCCCTGTTACAGGCGTAATGTTGTTTTTCTGCTTCCTTAATAACTCTGGAAAAATAAGATATCAACATATTTAATTACAAATAGATATGTCAGTTTGTAGTTAATGATCCTGAATAATTTCTCGGATGCTCATTCGATTAAAGGCATTAAGAACGTGTTGTGTAGGTGACGTTTTCGGAAACTTTCCCTTGTAGGGAGTTGGGGTCTATTAGTACAATTTTTTTAGTTTGAGCCTTTCTGTCTTTCGCTAGGCTTGGATGCCATGTCAAGAAAATACAGATGGCTCAATATTGACAAAAACATATCAAATAAATCTGAATAAAATTATCGATAGAAAAATTTCAAAACATTTATTTAAGTAAAGCATGTTACAGAGTAGATATGTAACTCCACAAAGGGACACTAAGTTATTTAAAAAAATGTGTGATATAAATTTTATTAGTAAAAAGCTACTAAATGATAAATTTACAATAGTGGCCGTTTTAATGGCTCAAATAATTCAGAGTCCTCTATGAACATTTGTTGTTCCATGAATCTGACAATCACACATTGTATTTAATTCGCAAAGTAAATTTGGTACTTTCTAAAGTAAGTGATGTGATATTAGTAGTTACCTTTCGAGAAGGTTTCGCCATTGGCGACNGATATTAGTAGTTACCTTTCGAGAAGGTTTCGCCATTGGCGACTTCTTGAGAACAATATGAATGTAGTATTGAAAATAAAGCGACTCTACTGTCTTCTATGAATTAAAAAAATATGAGAAGATAGAAAGTAAAACACTCTAATTAACTTTTATCAAAAATCACTTTTTTGCGTTTTACTACTTTTTACACAGTTAAATGTGGTCAAATATTATGAGAGTTTATATAAATGAAATAACTAGTAAACTTTTTAACCCAATTACCTTCGGAGATCCGTATTTCCAGGTAGGGAGATTGTAAAGTTGTTGAGAGAACAAAAGAAAATTTTAAGTAATTTAATATGCTGTTGGAATAATACAGGGAATAACTGCCATCACGCTCCACCCTTATCCCAATTTCTGATTAATTTCTTTTACAGTCTCTATTACATTAAAAATATTTACAGTTGGACAATATAACGTACAGAATTTGGGAGGGAACATGTGTTGCATTTATGTTTCTCAGATCTAGTATCTCTACCCCGGTGAACTTGAGCTTGAGCGTTGTGCGAGGTTAGGGTCCCTCTAAGCCACCCCCCAGCAGCGCGCTGTATATCGGGAGGATAAATAAAGCTCTCCCGAAATACAACCTAACGACACGTCGGTCGCGCCTTCGCAGCCAGCCGGCGAGGAGGGAGACGCCCCTCCATTACAGCGAAGGCACAGGCAGCTGACGCCTGCTCGAGAAGCCCTGTGTGGCGTCCAAGATAGTGATATCGATGTCTGGCGATAATAGTCGAATGTGGCCACGACGATGTCTTCACATTTGAATCACAATCTACGACGATATGATGCTTCGATGGTTGGTACATAGTGTCCGGGTGGTCAGAAATATGACAACTGGATGGGTAGCAGGAATACAGTGGCACTATGGATTACAATACCGTGGTAGGATGGATCGGAACATGATGTCTGAGTGACGGTGTTATGGAGCATAAACAATTTTGCTTTGGTGGTAATGTAATAAGTGCTGGAGGATGTAAACGTGTAAGCGACGATGTATGATTGGACATCGTTCAAAAATTGTAGAATGTTTACGGTAATGTAGGTTTATTATTGGTCGAAATATTCTCGCTCTTTTACAGATAATGCTCGTTACCATATTTACTTTATCTCAAAGGTACTTAGTAGATAAGGGTCTAAACCACAAACTACGGCACAGTACAACGTGTCCGAGGTGGCGTGACAATAATAGAGACTCGACAACAAGCAGATGCCACGGTCGATACGTTCTGATACCATCTTCCTTCTATCTTCCACATATCGGACGCACCACTTATTACGTTGTCACCTACGAATCCAATCTTCTGCAGCCGGGTGTCGCTGGGGGACTACGCTTCGTCGCGTGCGGCCTCCGCAGAGCCCACCTGGTGCCTCATCCGGTGCTTCCAGCGACGCCGCCGTCTTGTCCTTGGCGAATTTCGCCGCCGCCGGTGTCGCGACGGTCCTTGACAGAGAGCGTAACGAGGTTAATTAAAGAAACAAATCCTTTGGAGCGGTCGTCGACACACGGGAGGTGTGCGGAACTCGTCGCGTCGTCTTTGTCTTAGCGATTAATGAGTGGCGGATCGAGGAGGCACCCGCCGCGGCGTCGAGGATTTGAAGGCGTCGCTTCGTTCAACGCACTCATTGCATCGGACTCATGTTCTTGCCGTCTGCTATGGACAGTAGATCCTTACACAGGTTCTATAACGACTATGAGAAATTGCCGAATCGACTCTTTTGATTATATCCTAAAAAATATTGCCACCCATTACCGGAGCAACTAAGGTCATTGAAGGCGCATGAAGTTGGAAACCTAAATTTAAAAACAACGACTCGCGAACCGAAATCTTCCTATTCGTAATCAATTACATGAATCTACGTTCGTTGCCCAAAGATTACCATTAATGGCGAATGGTGTGGACGGTATTGACAATACCAAGTCACCAAAATGCTGGAGGAGTAATGTGCGTAATTTTACCTGAGTGCTCGATCGCTCACTCAGTCATTTGCGTTTCAACGTATCCTACTACGAATTTTTGCTCCGTTTACTGTAATCCACGTAGAAGAGGATTATAAGAAATCCTTATTTCAAAATTCAAGGATTATTGTTGGACGTCGCGTGTATGACTGTCTCAAAAGTAAGGTGCAAAAGTGGCAGTCCTTTGCGTGTTACGCGTTGTATTGCAGGAAGACCCACTGAAGGAGCGGAAGTGGATAGACGGACTTCCCGTACTATATAAAATGAGAAATAGGACTGTCTCGTCGGTGAATTAGGTGTAATGCTATTATAGCAGTCCGAGGAAATAAGTACTTGTGTGTGTAGATCGTGCGTGTAGCCAAGTCATCGTGATACAATCGTACTCGCGGAGATACGCTGTAAATTGGTTTTATAATACAAGGTTTTGGTGTCAGGATGTAGTTAACATTGGGCAGTTGATGCTACTTATCGCACATAGGTAGGGTAAATAAATCTCAACTAATTACTACATGATAAATTTAATTTTCGTGAATCAATTTATACTTGTCTTTTGTGATGTGGACTGCTATAATGCTCATTTGTCTGGAATCATGTGTAATTAATTGCACTAACATTTTTGCCATTTGATAGTGTATTTGTTATCACTCTTGGTTATCGTATTCATAACATCTTTAGAAACATTCGAGCGTTCAGTTTTCGTAATTCCTTATAGAAGTCATGAATTCAAAGCAATTAACATTATTAAAATTAAAATTGTGGTCAAATTACTTTTCAGACTTTGAAAATATTTGACCTGGACATTGGGATGTAATTTAAGAATAAACCTTACGTGAACATTAGAATATATTTTATGGATTGTTACGGCAAAGATTTTGAAGGATGGTTTGAGTATTTGACAATCAAAATACTACACGATTCTTATGATACAACAGAAGTTGTTATGAATATTATTTCTTTACTTTGATGCTAGCAATATTGTAACACACTCGTGGATACTTCATCATACACATTAATAAGAATTGGAATGTTTTCACGTTTCGTGCAGGACCATTGGGGAATGTGAAGCTCAAGGAAAGTGCGTGGCAAAGACAGGAACGAGATAGCTAAGACTCCTTAATTAAGATACCGGTCTTCAGATCGCCCGCAGCTTCAAAGGAAATCTCTCATTAGATTGAATGTCGTTCGAACCGATGACCGCTCGCATGCGAGAATGGCTCACGTGCTGTTTTCTTATAAACGACTAGAACGCACATTAAATCCAAGAAAAGTGATGCAAAAGTTATGATAATTTGTTAAAATGTTACTTGAAAACCATAGTTTAATAATGGTAGTGCAACATCTTGAATGAAATATCACCAACTAATCTTTTTTTTTTGTCAATACACTTGTGGGTGCTGGTAATAAATACTCTACGATATCTAGAAAAATGTTTTCGCTGGATTAAAAACTTCATTTGTTAGAAGACTAGCTGTTACATTCGGGTCTTAGAAGACAGTACAAACAAAACATTGAATTTAAATCAACGTGTAAGCAAATAATAATTAAAAACTTATTGGAATAAAAAATTGATGTAATTGTGACGTTGTATCGTAAAAATACATTGAGAGATCAGTTTTGCATGTAAGATACGAATTAAGAGGAAGGAAAGGACGAATTTCTCCGTGCTTTGCATGAGACATGCCAACCTTCGGATGTGACATCCTCACAGAATCCGAAGTACAAGATGGGGAGGACATATTCAAAGGTTTGGAGAAATCCGTTCCTTCTTCTGAATATGGATCTTACATGTAAAACGAGATACTCACATCCATAGTGTTTTCTCAGTGTAATGTTACGCTTTCCATCTTAATCTTACAATCTTATGTTTCTCCTCTCACGGAGCTGTAAAAACAGGACTTTCATGAATAATCCGTGAATTTCCATTCGCCCGTGCTGGGTAAATATTAACAATAGACACATTTAACAGTATGCACAATCCGCAGGTGCTGTAGGTAGACGAAGTTGCCGTCAGAGCAGCTTTCTTTGACATAAAATCTTTTTCGTATAGATTTTTCACTAAACAATGCACCAATTGAACCACGTTTGTTTTTTATTGAAAATTCTTCTTCCTCATTAGGAAAATCTCGACATTTATCACCAGTTTAATGTTTACAGTTTTTGATATCGAAGGGACAAACACACATTACACATCACAAATACACAAACTAAATCTTTAATTATATACCATGTAATGTTACACAGCACATTTTAATCCTGTCGATAAATACATTTTATTTATAAATTCAATCACATTTTAATCATAATTATCTCAACGTCGTAATACGAAATTTTTTTTTCATGAAGATAATTTGAGAGTTGTAGATATTTCGAGCCTATTGAGAGTATTTTTATTTTTTCTCTCAACAGGTAGACGAAATATCAAGATTCTTGTGTTTTCAAAACGTACTCAGCACATAACATTTTGTGATGTACGTTGGTTTTCGAGAAGTTGTACACCTACAACTAACAGTACTTAGATACTTCCAAAATCTCGACCTTCGTTTACATTACTGTATATTTATTTTACTTGCAAAATGTTGGTGTGTGACAGCCAATTTCTACTCTCAGCATTTCCTGGTATTGGAGCGGATGTGTGAAGAAGTACCAATAATTCTTAGAAAATATTCTTATCCGTCGGGGTCCCTAAAAGGAAAATATTACAGACAAGTCTCTTACAATAAATACTATGTTGTGGGAATTAAAACTGTATGAAGACACCGGCTGTTGACGAAGGACTGCACCACCTTCTCGGCAAACAAGGCCGTCCGTTCGTGCCCTGTGGCGCAGGCCCCGAGGAGGCAGAGCGACACACATCTCCGAATCTCACATGTGACATTGTACGTGGATCTTCCTGTCCATTCCGCTCCACCTATTGTCACGAGATCTTCACATGTTGTATTGTCACATCTTCAATATTATCTTAATGTTTTTATCTCTAGAAAAAAGTGTGAAATGTCTGGAAGTTTACTTTTCTAGGATTTTTTAAAATGATTTTTAATCATTAAGCAGCGTTATATTTCAACAAAGGTGAATAGAAATGTACTAGAATATGTGGTATGTGAAGAAAGAAAATTAATCAATTAATATAACGATTAATTGACTATTGTAATACGAATATACAACAAATTTTGTACGAAAAGAACATTGGTGAACCTATAATTTTCAACATTACTAAAACTTCTTTAGAACAACGTATTCAGCAGACGTACAAGTAATTACTGTGGGTGGATAAGTAACTAGCGTAATTGGTCTCGTAAAAAATGACCTGATTAGCTAGTGAGGGAATTTTTTTGGTGGAAAAAGTGGAGATATCAAAATGACCTAACGTAGAAATATGAAAATTACTTAACTGTTTTAACAGACAAGTGTAAGAAAGACTGTTTAAAGGAGTAACATTTTTAAGAATGTACTCACGTCATAATTATCAAGTAAAATATATGATATAAAAATATTCTACTGCATGGAGAAACAGGCAAGTTAATTTTTAAATTTCCAATTCGAAGTGTATAAGTCGATGTTTCATCAGTAAATGAATGAATATTGAAGAAAGCAAACAACAAATCAGCAATCTGGGAATACCAGAAGGAAAATTCGTGTTTTTTTTTACAGATAATTCGATGGGTATGCACGATTTTCTCAACGCGCAGAATGCAATGAACCTTCATGTTTTGTGAGATACAATAAGTTATTTTAGCAAAAAAGGCTGATACTTTAGGACCAAGTTGCCCTGAGTGCAACATCTTGCAGAAGCTGATAGGAAAAATGAATTGAATCTATCATTAAAGGAAGTTAGTAATTTGGAACTGAATGTATTCATCACGATTATATTGTTACTCATTCGTAGGTAAAAGGATGGATGTCAATATACACGTATTTAATCGTGATATATAATAAATTAAAACCTTCGAAGATTTCATTGCTGGAATCGCAAATACTTACATACGTATGTTAATATAATTCATGAATTGTGTGTTGTTTATGAAAGCAATTTCTGCAGACGCAGTATAATTTTTTTCCCAAACATACCAAGATCCATGGAATCAATTCAAATACATTTCGAATATGCTGCAGTACAGAGGTCGGCAATCTTTTCACACTCGTGGGCCACATAGTCAGACTTTCAATAACTCACGGGCGGTATAGATATTCGACATAATATTTTAAAATTATTGAATAAAAAGTAAGTTATTTTCTAATGCCATGAATCTCTTAATTTTACACAGAGGAGTAAACTACCCAAGGAGGTGTTCCTTTTTTTATTTCAAAACATCCTTGTTAATTTTTTCAGTCTATCATGACCAAAACAGTTTAGTCAAGTCTCTACGGGCTGCGTAGCAAGATTTCGCGGATGACAGGTTGCCGTTCCGTGTCTACTACATTTATGATTTACTAGTTTCTTCGTATCACTGGTTTTTTCTTTAATGATCACGAATAAAAATTTTGTAAGCAAACTGAAGGATAATTGAATTGAATAGGCACCAGATTGTGCTCATTTTGAGCCCCAGAAATTTCACATTTTGTGGGAGAGATTTTTTAACCAATTTCGCGAATAATATACTAATTTTTAAAATTTCCACCATTGTACAATTTTACCTAAGATGTGTGTGTGTAAAATATTCTCTATGAATTGCAACAGGAGTTTCTATTCCTGTTGTAACCCCACACAATGTACCCTTTCCCTCCCGCCCATCCGACCATCCTCTAACCCTCACCCTTCCTTTCTTCTCCGTAGCGTCCGTTCCGTCCACCGCCGCCGCCGCCGACGCGCCGCGTTCGGTTCATTAGCGGTCGCGACGCCGCCGCTCCGTGCGCTTCATTTGTTACGCGCCTGACGGGTATTGGGCCGCACGCGTCATTAATTTGGCGAAGGGCGGGCGTCGACGGTGGGCGAAGGGCGTGCGTGGGAGGGGGTTCGTGAGCAGATTGGGGAAGATTGATGCCAAGAGAATCGGGAGCTAGAGCGTCGTTAGCGTTGTAGACGCATTCCGAAACGTCCGCCATTCGCCGATAACGCTTTCGCTACTCAGCCTGCGCTAATTGTAGCGTCTGTTATATTGGGACTGCTCTCTCAATAAAGTACGGGCATGATGGTATTTAACCAGTCTTGTAACGTGAGTCTGACTAGTTTTGTGTTAAATAACAATATTTTTGCGAATCGTATCTTTTTAAATTCAATTTTAAAACAATATAATTTGAAGTAGATTGTGACGTGAGGTCATTTGAAGAAGTAAGAAATTGCACCTGGTAAGACTATGGTTATATAAAGTAAGTAATCAACAGTCATTGATCTTACAAATTGAAGTCGAGGATGCTCCAGTTTAAGTTAGCGGCAAAATTTAGAAATATTATGAAGTATAATAGGAAACATAGGTATACCGAAGTTTTATAGTCATATAAAGCAGAGAAAAAAGTAATTAAATCGAAAACCCGTGAATATCAATTTTTAAGATAGCTAAACAGCTTTAATTTCTGAGAATGATTACGTCAGAATGAACTTTGCCATTTCCAGAAACTTAATTCACAAATTAAATGACACCTTTCGTAATATTTTATACATTCCATTCTACTGAACTTATTTCTGCTTTGTTTCTATTCCTGTTCCGTCTCTCTTATCTTTCAATCCCCTCCAATATTGTCTCCGCATAGCTGTACCGTTCCGCTCTGTGACGTCTGTTCGCATGAGTCATCAGTCGTCATTTAAACCTCATTAGCATCATTGTCACCTTGCGGGCGTTTATTTCCGGGCGGCAGAATACCGCGGTGGCGCCGCTCGGTTGTGTGTCATGGCGCTGCGTTGCGTCGAGAGTTGCCAGCGATCCCTACTATCTCTTTGACCGCTGCCACCACCTTTTCGGACCGCGCGGCGTGGCGTGGATGGTGTGTTTGGGCGGGAAGGCAGACGGATGGGGTTAAACTGTCATTAGCTTACGTAGGAAGGATGGGGATGGGGAGGGGAAAAAAGGAGAGGGGGTAGCGATGAGTGGGAGGGGAAGCGGAAGTGTCCGGTGAGATCGTTGCGCCTTGAGCGTAGTCTGCCCGGCACGCGCCGACGCCCGGCGGGTCTTCGCTGATGCGCATGGTCTTAGGTAGCTTGTATGCTGATATGAGGAGGCCTACTTCGTATTCCTCAATCTGACCCGTGAAACAACGTATTTCCTACACTAGTTCTAATGCACTAATAAATTTATTGACAAAAAAAGTTACAAACTGCGTATGTAAAATTAATATGGTTGTGATAAATAAATATGATATAATTATTCTATTATTGAGACTTAGTAGTTTCTCATTTTTATTTTGTGATATTAGACTGGAATATACGTCAACTAATACATTTACTAAATTTGAGGAAGGTGGCGTGTTAATTCTTTCCATCAGCGGATATTGTGTTAAACTGAGGTATTATCGTATACGTAACTCATCTTATTTTCTCATAAATGTTTTTTCTTCTGCTGAAAATTATAGAGGATCAGAATGAATAAAACTGGCAAAAGTTTTCACGAGGCTACACTGACCCGTATTGTTACGTCACCACATCCATTTCTTCGGCATATCAGTCACCGAGTATTATTTTGTGCTATAAAACTGCTGTATGTGAAATGAGTGAATCAAATTTCCGCACCAATATGTTACTTCATTGAATGTTTCGTAAGTTTATACTACGTTTATTGAAATTACACGATGCACAAGTTGTTGTATACTGACAATTTTGTTGTTGTTTATCGTACTAATAGAGGTATAACGATATAGTCTGCTAGACAGAAGCAGATAAATTAGAAAGAACTGTGCCTTACTGTGTATACATCAGGGATAGGGTATTGACAATTAAGAGTTTAGTACAAATGGCACAATCCCTAATTTTATATTCGATGTAAATCTCATCAGGAGGAATCGCTGAATGAAACCATAGAGAAGACAGCCACATTGACATGAAGAAGCGTACTACGTCGCACGCAATCCCACCGAGCGACCGAATCCCAAATGTTTCCCGGGCTGAGCCGGTCCTTTCTCGCTCTACCCTCTTGCGCTCTTCGACTTCCCGGAACGCCCGCAGGCACTTAGCCTCTTCTCCGCACAGTAGCCACACGGTAAATACATAATTGGATTTATAAATTAGCTGGCTCACATCATTATCAAGAGGCCGATAGGGAGCGGCTACTACAACTACAAGCAAAACAAAAAAAAAAGTTTTATTGAAGAGCGACCGATGGGCGGGGGTGTAGATGAGGTTGGAGTCGACGCGCCTCGCTGGGGCCTCTGAAGTGGCGACGACGGCGGGAGAGAAGTGCGTGACCGCCCGAGGCTGGTGCTCGCGTGCGGGGTCTGACTCGGCTCGCGGCGAACTCACCCGCCGCCGCCGCCGCCATCGTCAACTGCGTTGCCTCCGCTACCAAAGCTTCTCTCTGGCGCGCGGTGGCGGTGGCTATCTCATTATTGTCTTGTACGCTTCAACACATCGTGACATTGAACCCCGTTGTGTCGCCGAAGCACGCACTTGCGGGAGCTGTCTTTGGAATGGGAGGGTGGGAGTGCACGACTGCCGTGGATGGCGGGGACGGAGAGTTGGGAGGGGGGGTTGAGGATGGGTGGATCTCGAGGGTGAGGGCAGCGACCTGGACGTCTCTCTCCTTCGAAATGCTCTGTATTCTCTCCATCCAAGTGCGTATATGGAGCAACGTTCGCTAAAGTTATTTGGACACTACTCACGACAGAAAATGTTCCTGAACGAGTAAGAATAATGCTCGTCATCATTTCCAACCCTGATTTGCGGTATTGTCTTTACCATACGGTCATTTCCAAATATTTGTGTATTTAAAAGAGAAATATTGATTGAAGAAATGGATTTATTTCTTGAAAATGGTGGTAAGTTGAACTGCTTGTCGACGTAATTAAGTTCAGCAAATTGAGTAATCGGAAGTAAGAATCGAGTAGTATCATGATACTTACGAAATTAATTAGCGTAAATACTTGTTAAAACTATTTCAGAAAATAATTAATGATAAGTGAACGTGAATAAAAATCCGTGCTTGTTTTGTTTTCTTTTGTTTAGATTAATTGTTCTTATTATAGAGATATCTTGAAGTGGTTTTCTAGATTTTTTACAAAGATTTTCAAGATGAGGTAGTTCTCTAGATTTTGGTAACTTTGGGTTACGTTTCTATAAATATGTCAATTTTGGTTCCATTCCAAATTCTAAGACCGTTTGTAAGATTGAGCGACACCAGTATTCGGGATGCCTCTCCATTGTTTAGGTTAACATCTAGTGTCATTTTAAAAGTTATGATTTNCTAGTGTGATTTTAAAAGTTATGATTCGGTGTTCAGGAGAAAATTTGATTTCTACTTTCTTATCACCATCCACTTTAACCTACGCAGGAAGAATGACGAAATGTTTTGTCGTGCAACCGAAATACACAAATGAACAAATGAAATGTACGTCCATGGAAACAAGTTCGTTTTCTCCGGCCGTCTGCAGGTGACGTATTCGATAACGTCCTTCCTCGTTCCCCTCTTCTGTCGCTCTTGTCTCTTGTTTCACCCCGACACGTTCGTCTGTTTGCGCCTTTTCAATTAAAATTCCTACTCGCTTTACGAGTTGTTCGCGCGTAGCTGCTGCTGCTGCTGCTGCTGCTGCTGCTGCTGCTGCTGCTGCTGCTGCGTCGGCGGATGAAAGCGGGCGTGGGGGTGCGGAGGAGGACTGCAACTCTGTCGCTTGATCTCCGGTTACCGCCGACTCAGCGGCCGCAGTAGTCTCAGCCGTGTCGATGCAGCCGGCCGGTTACGGATAGACGCGAGTGGGGGAGAGAGGCATACTTGACTTTTGCGTCTGGGAGTTCCGTTGCAGTTTTCTGCACGGCAGCAGCGTTTGCAACACAGCAGGTGCGAGGCGGACTCAGACTGCTTCAGCTGCTGTTGCAGTCACGGTGTTGGACGCTTGCTACGCCTATAGGAGTAGCCCAGACTCCAGAGGAGGAGCGATCGCAAACTAGTAATTTCAAATATTAAAACTTCACTTTTCAAACATATATTACATTTCACACCCGAATTTTCTCCGTTTTTTTAGTTCTTTATCACCATCATTAAGATCACCCCTTATTTACTTCTTGTGATTCTTGTAGCTTTTTGAAATTCAAATGGCCACACGCAGTTAATTCCTTTTCCTTTCTTGTGCTATAATTTTTTAAGAATATCGTTGATCTCTTGCCCTATGGTCCCTCATCGTATCACCAACACTTTGACGACCCAAGCATATCAATAAATTCTCGTACGTTGAATTTATTTCCAGACTTATTTATGACGTGACGAGGAACACTCTTCCATCCAACCACACGAGTCGTGAAGGAATTGGAAAGGCGAGTTGTTGAATTTTGTACAGCAATAAATCTGGGGAGTTACATCTGTACAATTTCGCGCTCTACCATTTTACGGTCATCAGCAACTAAGTATTAATCACCCCACACCGATATCAATCTCACCACGACTTCTGACCAACTCTGCCAACCCAATTAATGAATTGTTCTTCCGTTTCTCCCCACTATCATCCACTGCTGCTTTGGCCACCAGAGCCGCAGGGCAGACCCACCAGCTCACGAACAAGCACCGCCGTCACAGCTCTTACCTTCAATTCAACCGTCACGCCGCCCAACGTCCGATAATTTGAGTGGCAGCCCTCCTGCGTTAAACGGCCGGACACCGCCACGTGCGTAATTTGACGGTTTGTTTTCGATGATTTCGCGTGTTTTCTAATGAGATGGTGGGTCGCGCAGCTGCGTAGTGAGTATGAAAGGCGCTAGAATATCACGATCGTATCAACAAATAACGCGTATTTAGTAATTATCCGGTGCGTAATAATAGCGGGCGTGTGCATCATTCTTGTGCACGTGTGCCATCGGCTACTTAAGAAAAGGAGATCGCCGGCTGAGGCCTCGCTTTGGGCAGCTGTTTGGGGAAATGCCGTTGCGTTTCCTTATTTGCGTGTTATTATGTTTTTTATCTTACTTAATGAATGACGCTGAGAACTGTGTTTACAGTTCGTTACGGAAGAAATCCGATTTTCGTATGATATTTCGTATTATTATGCTTGTTCACAGAAATGTGACGCAATTTATGTGATGACGATTCAGTTTTTAACTACTGGACGAGAGATAGACAAGATTCTATCAAAACTTTATTAACACTATTAGTGAGGTTTTATCGCTCAATAATTTTATTTTTTAGTTTCTTAGTAAACCAAATCCTGAAAAATTAATATTTTAGACATAGAAATATGCTTGCATTGGATGTTACTAGAAATGCTTATCACATCCATTCGATCATATAAAGAATTCTTTCCTATTGAACATGTGTGTTTACGGTTATCTGTATGAATAATCTAAAATATTAAATTAAACAACTGGGGGGGAATTTTCTATACAACCCCAAAAATCTTATTTTAGATAATCTTTTATAGAGAATTCCGGCTCATTACTCCGGCACATTAAATACTACCATCATGCCCTATTTATATCATTGCTTGAGTTCAGCTATTTTCAGAAACGAAAGTGAGATCCTGCCGTTTAACTTGCGCGAATTTTGCGTTTATACACAAATATATCTCAAATTTTCAGCGATATCTAGTAAAGAATGTTATCTGTAATATTCGTTTGGGAATATTTGTGTGTAATTTACGTACATTCTTATCTCTGCTTGTCATTAATTTACTGAAAAAGGTAACCTAACTTGACGACTTATACTTTCTTTAAACGCGCATCGCTATTGAACAAGTTTGACGAAAGTTTCACGGTCGTATTCTTTAGGGTTGGGAAATCAAATGTAGTAAGCTGTTTTATTTAGAATCACACGATATAATCATAGAATGTAAAAATTAGTTCCAAAAAGGAACACTTACTATTTTATATTAAGTATAGTGTTCTATGTGTTGCACGAGAGTTAAGTAAAATTAGAAGGAATCAAAAACATGTTTCTCTCTCTTTTGCAGTCCAATAATGACGAAGAGTTGAGTGAAGCTGATATGGAGGACGACACTGAAGACGCGTTGGCGCGCCTTCCTGAGGACGGCGCTGACCCAGATGTCCTCTCAAAACTCAAGCAGGTGAGAATTCCCCTGCTACACCCTGCGTACACATACGACGAAGGGACATGTTTGTTTTCCTACTACCCTATTAACTTCTTTATAAGCCTTTTGCTCCTTCAACATAATGCCGTATCTTCTTTCCTCATACTTATTCCTGAAGCATCTTATACAAACTTAAGCCATCTTCTTATACGTTTTTGGTTTGGGAGTAATATGATTATATCAGTTTAATTGAAGGCATTGTTCTGAAATTTATGTAAATAAGGAAAATTGGCAGTTTTATCTATTTAATTTCTTCATTTCTGTCAATTTAAATACTTGGATTCAGCTTTTCTGAGATTTTTCCCAACTTATACTGCAGTTGTATTGTCAAGATTTAAAAAAAATTACAATTGATAAGAGAATATATTGATAATCATTAAAAATTTCATTTCTTCTCCCTTTATTTCATGGCATTTTGAGTTACTTGAGAAAAGTGTTCTTCAATGCAATTAAGATATATATTTCAGTTTTACAGCGCAATGAAACGTAGTATATTCTGAAGCGTCTTCATAAACCAACAACGTGTAATCTGAAAAGAAAACTTCAGATTACTGAAAGTATATAATAAAATAAATAACGCAGGGTAAAAAACTGCAGCAACTTCTTTTAGATTGCTTCTTATACGTTCCATAAAGATGGCTTGTCCTACCGAGAATCATAATTCCCACCACCTTATATATACAGTGGCGTAGCAAGTAAAACAGGTAGTCCTGCTATCCAACTTTTTTTGCTATCGCAGGAAATTAAAGGTATCATTAAATATTTTCTCTTTTTTGATTGCGACCATTCCGGGACGAAAGTGGAACTGGCTATCTCTAGAAATGTGTTCAGTTTATGATATGTTCTATCTGTATCGTGAAAGCATTTTTATAAATTTTATAATTTGTTTCCACGGAAGAATAATAATGAATAAGCTGTAACGAGATAATTTACAGCGATTTGGTAGGCATTTATGTCTGAGGAAACATCAGATGAACTAAAAATAAATATTTGGGTAATTATAAAAGAATCTGTCGGATATTAATGGAACATTACTGTATTCTATTTGAGAAGATAGATAATTTAAATTCTTAGAATTATTGAACTTGGTAACTTAAGAACCGAATTGGTCATTCTAACTCGAATATTTCTCCCATCGATTTCCCTAATAATGTTATTATGTCTGTGGACACAGGATATCCAATGTAATTTGAGAATTTAAAAATTGTAATACATTCATAAATATTTTATGTCTTCGTATCTAATTATTTATTCATATTTCAATCAAATCTTTGTTATTTAAAACTGTTTATTTGTTTTAAGAAGTACCATGTTATTTATAAATAAATAAGTGCTTTTATTTTGCTTTTGACAACACGAATTATGCTTCGAACATTCTTAGTTCCATATAATTATTTAGATGTATATAGATCACGATATGCGAGTGTGTTAAAACACTCAGTCCCTAGATGGTTGCACATCTCCTCGTAAATAGTTTACCGCATTTAAATGTACATTTCGTGGGAGTAATTTTACTATCTACTATCCTCTATCCACTACGTATGTTGAAAAATATTAACTTCAAAAAGTATAAAAAATTAAATACTCTTTAGTATACTTTTTTCTTTTCCATTCTAATTGTTCAAACATTCTATGTGAAAGAGGGTAAATAGGAGTTTCTTTTAAGTTCTAAAGATGGGAAAGTTCACTCCTTTAATGGTAAATTTGTGTCTATTGGTATAAAATTGGTTAAAAATGTTATAATAAGAGAAACGTTAAATATATTTCGGAACAGTATACGCCTTCAATACAAAAAACCACCATCATTAATGAACAATATTTTCTGTGCAAATGAATGGAAAATTTAAAAGAGAATATTTGCATAAAAATCACAAAAATGCAAAGTTGAGAATAGCCAGTAGTAGTTAGATAAAAAAGATAATTCTCTTCCAAATGAAATGGTAAAAAGATTTGTCATGAAAAATGTAATTATTTAAAGTAGGCTTACTTGAATGAAAAAAGTATTTCAAATGTTTTACATATAGACTATATAATACTGTGAGAAATGAAGCAAAGGCATATTATTCAACTTTCGGTGACTATTTGATCACGTATGACCTGATTCACTCTTACTCCTGGGGATGACTGTGTAGAAAGCGGGATTTCTACAGATGTTAAAGAGAACTAGGCCAGTACAAAGAACACCAAGAAGGCAGCTGTATGTTCTAAATCTGTTGAGCGTTAGTTAGCCATCGAGAAGAATAAAGGAAGGTGACTCAGAAAGTAGGGCACTACTGATTTTCTCATAGAGCCTATATATTCTTTATAACTTAATTTCATATTTGTATAGACCTCACTGGAATTAAGGGTATATTCTCTGCAATAGCATAGGTAACCTTCAAAGAAATATAGATGATATTGATCAAAGAAATATAGATGATAAGAGGAAATTTGCTGTTAAGGAGATAACCTCTCAAATTTCTCTCGAATGCCTCAAGTGCTCTAGGGAATTTTTTGAGTCTATGACGTGAAGGCATAAAATTGATAAATAATTTTTTTGGGGGGTGGGGGATTAGATCCCAGGAAAGGTACTCCTGTAAGGTATTTATTTACAGCATTAGTTTAAAGAAATAATCCAATGAATAATTTTAACAGGGTATTCCCGTTCCACAATTCCTTGTTCCATGATTATAATTTCAAGGACATAATACCGTTAGACCCGAATCTCCCATGAGTCTTGTGCATCACTCTTTAGAATATAGTTCATGTTTTGGTTATATTTATAAATGTCAAAATATTTGGTTTCTGCATGATATGAGTCTGTTGCCGAAAGCTTTTGCACTCCATCTCAACGAAAATGTTCACACGATATTCCCACGGTTCGAGAAAATCATGAAATCGATTATGAACTTCTAACTTAATATTTCGTAAATGCATAAACAATTTATTTTTATTCGCATATTAGAAAATTATTTATTGTTAATCGCATGAGTAGCCCATGTTGAATTGGAGTGTGGAAAGCAATATTTATTTAATGGTGAGTCTTCAAAATGGAGGCGCTCCTCACATGCGTTGGCGAAGGTCCCTCTCGTTCCTGCAGCGCCCGCCCGCGCGCACACGCGTGTCTCCACCCCGTGGCTCAGCCCTTGACGCACCTCCCCCGCGCACGCGCGTGCGTGGCGTTGCAGGAACGCGAGGAGCGGGAGGAGATCGCTCGCGAACTGAAAGCGCACGCGCAGGCGGCTGCGGCGGCGGTGGCAGCGGCGGCCGCGGCTGCTGCTGCGG
>NNCF01125876.1:658293-671739 GCA_002313205.1 Laupala kohalensis | reverse complement strand
TATATATATATATATATATATATATATAGTGTGTGTGCGCTAAAATGTCAATGCAATGAACGTATAAAATTGAGGATGAATTGAAGTATTATTTGTAGAAATCGGGAAATATTTCTTGTGTATTTGTACAAGTGACCGAGGGAAAACCTGTAGCTTGCTTGGAGAACGACTCAATGCTAAATCGCTTCATGAAGAGAGTGCGCACCAGTAGCAGCAGTAGCAACCCTTCGGTGGTAATGGCTGCTGCACGTCCAAGTACAAGACCGAGGGAGAGGGGATTGACGCCGCTTCGTTTCAGCCTTCTCTTCGCTCATTCGCAGGACTCATTCGCTTGGACATGCGCTCAAAGCCCGCCTCCGTCGCTCGCCGTCAGCCACCCTCACCCCCCCCCCAACCCAACCGCTTTTGCTTTTCCATAAACACAATCATAAAATATAAGAGGAAACACGTAAATGCTCAGTGTTTTGTGCGAAGTGGAACTGTTATGGAAGCAGCAATGGGCTCTCAAATTAGGTTCTGTTGAGCGCACCAATACCTTTGAATATTCAACAACGGAAACGGATTCATTTACATGTAAATGCCGATCCTAATGACGGACCTTTGCTTGCGTGTGTGCGCGCGGGTGGTGGGGATTGTTGTCGAGGTGGGGGTGGTAGGGAGGTGAGTGGGAAGAGTTCATCTCATTGTCTGTTCACCGCTGTTGCTGAGGAAGCCTGAGGCCCCCGCGTGGCTAATTCGATTCGCAGAGCGATTCTTCGGTGGCTAATCGGAATAAAAGAGGGGAAGCGGCGCGACGTGAGAATGCCACCGCCACGTCAATACGAATGGTCGGACGGAAGGTCGGCGCTTCGGGGGACGTATGTGTCTCGGTTCAGTCCGCGACGACGTCAGGTGCGCACAATTGCAGAAAGGAGAGGACTGCCGAGCAGGTAGCAATTTGGTGATGTAAACATCTCGGAGACACTAAATTTTTACATCTTTGGGATTTGGAAGAAAATATTTGTAGGAATACAGTCAGCAAGTTGAGGATATATCAGTATCGTGGGGTTCGGCACTCCGATTTGATTGAGAATACATTTGCCCTCTGAGAGCATCCCCTGATCCTTTTGAATGAGGAGAATATTTTGATGGGAGTTGGGAATTCTTTCGAACGAGGTCAATTGTTCACTTATATGACCAATACAAGAAAGCTAAAGACGATAGTTGGTGTATCGTGAAAGGTCTTAGAGAAAATGGTAGCATGTAGAGTATTTTGATGACGAAGATTTACGGAGGTAGTTGAAGGAAATGTACGAAGAAGGTATCGTAAATCCGTATTGAGGGGAATATTTGGGGAAGGTAATAAATAAAAAGGGTGATTATGTTTTAAACGACTCTGAAGAGGAATGACCGTGATGGTGGCAGATGCTGCATTGACAATGGCGTCCTGACGCGAACAGCCAGGTCGTTNAGATGCTGCATTGACAATGGCGTCCTGACGCGAACAGCCAGGTCGTTGACGACGCTGACTTCGGTGTGGAGTTGCAGGAGGGAGGGGGAAGCGGGAGTCTCCAATAATGGCGGGCTTGTAAAAAGGATACTAGTGGCGTCTGGCTGATTTACCTCTTCTCGACAGGCTACCATATCCCATTAAAATTGCATTTCATATGTAGTCGCGACTCGCAAGTTACGAGGTTTTGAAAGGGTTAAGTGCATCCCGACCTGCTACTCGTTGCTTTCTTCGCGCTTGTTGGTTTTTGACGGTCTTCGAGCGCGTGTTGCGTAACGTTTTCGCTAAGCGTGGGGGCAATTGAGTTTTGCATCGCCTTCAAAAGAGCTCTTTTTGCACCTCCCTAGCGCTCCCCGTGGAGAAAAAGCAAACCGTTTCGACTAGTGATTATCTTTCGTTTTGCTTGCACAGCTCCTCTCCTAAGACAACCACGGTACTATATGAGAAAATGCTTAGATATTACTCTGAGGTGAATCACATTCAAATTCTGAAAATGAGATGTCGGTGATGAAGATGATATTAATAAAGAAAATAAGGGTGAGGGAGAAATGAGAAGAGGGGTGAATCACATTATCAAAAATCTTATCAGGAGAGTCAATTTAGGAGTTAATCGTTACCACAACATCCTCAACAAGATAAACTTAATTGCTGTCTAAACAAGTAATGTCAATATTGCTGATTGGAATAACAGCAGAAATTTTACGTTTAATCTTATGTTATATACAGTTCTGTATCGTGCTTCATTTCCCATCCCATGTACAGGTATTGTAAACGAGGGATTGTTGCCATTGAACAGAGTCAAGTAAATATGAATGTACGTCTTATACAGACAAAACTGTGGGTAGAGAAGAAACTACTAAATATCTAAGATTAACCTACTTCTTTATACCGTATACTTCAGTTTAGTACATGTCCGAGTTTGTACGAGTAAAATAATTGTGAGGCAATACGAAAGTTAAAAATTTCCACAGGAATAAACAAATATATTTAATTTTAAAAGAATATTTGAATTAATTTAGTTAAAAATTATTAATCATGCTATTGATAATGTGTTCTCAGGAGATAAAAATGAGAAGTATTTTATTGTATGATAATCTAAATTAGGATATTGGCAATCAGACCACTCGATATTCAAATAGAATTGACTTTTACATTGAACATATGAAACGATTTATATGCATAGCATCGTGACAGTATTTACAGTGTTTTAATTTCAATGTAATGAAGCGCATGAACATTTTTCTGTCCGTGAGGATCAATATTTTTGGCGTACCGCATTCGATAATATTTGTTTAGTTATTGAAATCCATTTGTTATTCAACTTCGTTGTGTACACATTTGTTTTAAGTAATTATAACGAACTCTAGTAGATCTTAAATCCTATGTAAACTTAAAGTGAAACAATCCTTAGAGAAGAGCTGTAGGAAAGTTGTAAATAGCTGAACTTCAAAAAGGGTGTATTTTATGGTTATTTATCCGTAGATTGGTTTGGGTCCGTTCGTTTACAACTTCGTCCAGCTAATCATCATTTGGAAGACGGGTTGGCATAACTTGGATAACTGTGCTCTTGCAATTATTGGAAAGCTGCTCCTCCACCGGATCGTAGTTTGAGTGGATTTTTTCTTTTCTTTTTTCCTGAGCAAATAATGTGCGCGTTCTGGATGCGGTTTGCAGGGTTCGGACTCTGTTTTGTGTCGGAGTGTCTAATCCAATGCACAGAACTACCTATGATCATGTCTTAAAATGATTAATACTTAATTGTAATATTCCGAATTATATAAATGTATTCCGGATATTAGTAAACGTAACAGCTATCTCGAAACAAGAAATTGTTCACCCGCGATTTGCGTGTTTACATGGGACATCGTTATATGGTAGTTATACGGTTATTGGTTCAATTTTTGATCAGTCATGTCATCCATTGTTACTTGTCATAATATTTGTTACTTATTGTTCGTATGATGTACTGTAAGCAAGGAGATTTGTAGATGTTTGAATAAAAATAATTTAATTTATATTATGCAATTTGTTTATGTTTTCGTAATTATTTTGTTAGATTTCAATTCAATTATATTTACGTTTTTATCAATGGAGCTCGACTGATTTCTAGGACGCCTGTTACTTCTGTCGAAACCATACACGTGAGGAGTCTTACGTCATTTGCTATATAAGTGACTATTATGAACTATGTTCCATTAGTCGCAATGGAACATTCACGTACGAAACAGTCGTTCTTTAATATGTTAATTTTGTCGGATGTGTAAGAGGGATTTATTTTTTTTAGCTGATACAAAGTGGTTCTGTTTTCTTCCGTAGAGCTTCTCCAAAGCAGTTCTTTGAACATTGCTGTCGCGGATGAGTAGAATTAGTTAAAATGTTTACGAATGTAGAGGCCGACAACAAAGAAAGCCTCTGTGAATATCATCGGTAGGAACATTTGTCTGTTCTTTCGCTTGGAAAGTAATGCATTTTGGTTGACTAACTATTGATACTGTATGTATCTATTTCATGTTTTTTTATTCATAGAATTTAACTTTCTCGTTTTTATATTTCTATTCGCCGTAACTGTCATTTCATAGAGGGGTGACGCTTTAAAAAACGTTTTAAGAATGCATATGAAGATTTAATTTTGTCGATTAAAAACTGGATAGTTTATCAATATTTAAAATGTATGTTATTTTCTGCATCCTGTAAATAGGAAATGTAGCTATTGAAGCGTATCTACACATGGAGCGATAGGAGATAGGAGTTGGGTGGTAGGTCATTGTTAGTAGGTGGGCCGGTTAGCTGGGCTTACCAATAACTTGGCCCATGTGGAGGGGTTAGCAGAAGTGGTCAGTAATAGTTAGCTGGATAGGAGGAGCTGGAGGTTTAATATATGAACTGGGACATTAATGTTAAAAGCAACAAATTGTCCCATCGGGAATTGAACTCGGGATGACTTGGTGATAAACGACAACACTATCACTTGCGCCACCGCTTGGATTCGGTCCCTAATGGTCGTTCGTTCTCTCTTAAGCTCTAAGCTCTTAGTCACCTACTGGACCCAAAAAATTGGAAATGTTACTTTTTTATTCAACTTTTTATTACCATATTTTTGCAACATACAATTACAAAGAATATGGATCTCAACACAAAATTAAGGATTTAGGTCAGGTTCTCTCTTCCATTGGTCCAACCCTTTTTAATTTTATCGTAATTATATTGAATTTGGGCGTATTTTAATCACATTTTATCGTGGAATACAAATATTACATAATACTAATAATAATAATAAGCTCAATATAAATAGTAATTTTTTAAATGATTTTGGTCGAGTACGTTTCTAAGAACTTGACCGCAGAGAAGTTGAATCGGGTGCTCATTAAGTGATAAGGGACCGTTAGAACCCGGTAAGCTTACTTTCGTTTGCAAATAGTATAGAACTTCGCGTGATTTGCGTAACCAATTTTGCTGGTATTGATACTGATTGGAAGCTAATTACTAGTATAACTCTATACTATTAAACGTCTATCACTAATATATTTTTTCTATTCAGAATAATAAGTATTTTTTAATAATGAAAGGTTTTAATTTTTTTACATTTTGCTCCACTTCCAAATCTAAAACATCTTTTTCTGCAGATTTGTATGTTGTCTTCGATCATCATGATTAAGCTGCAAATAGCTTTTCCTTTATCGAGGAAGGGGGATGGCAGTGTTAATCCATGTTCATTACTTTGCTGTTGTATGAAAATTTGGTTACATCAGGTAATACTTTGCTTCAAATTTAGCATTTTTTCAGAAAATTGAGCAGCGAAAAAGGAGCTAATTTTAATAAAATGTCTACTTGATTATCGTTCAAAGAAGGGAAACAATGAGCAAACATTCAAATTTAACAACTTAAATAATATATTGTAATGTTCTCGGATGTTTCTTTGTAATTCCATCAAAACGTGTGGAAACACAATAACCGGAAAAAGCAAAGGGAACGAGGAGTATTCTTTTAAAACTATGTTAACTTTAATTAAATGTATCGAGAGTTTTCAAAAGAAACGTAAGAGTGAAAGTGTATTGTTCGTTAGAACTTTATTCAGTTTATTCTCCTGAATGAAAAGTAGAGGACTCTTCTTTATTTGTTCGTGAGAAATACAGTAGCGTATCTTTTCCTGTCCAGAAGTCTGAAACTTCACACAGATATGTATGTTGAACGAAACGTAAAAGAATAGTGGATGAACCCTAGTAGCAAAAAATAAGGGTTACTTGGCATATATGCCAATTATAATATATTGGATGGCCATGTATTAAGTATGGTAAATGCCCTGCGCAAGCCTGTAAATGAATCGATTTTGATGTTTTTATTAGCATTAACCGTTATATATTATATCCTGAGAATCTGCTACGCGAATTACCGGGCATTATTGGTAGTTTACAGTACTACCAACGTGATAAATATAGTTTAATAGGATTCAGGGTATATGCGTGTACCACATAACCTCAATCTTTTTGCTGCAAGATTAATTCAAAAGGAGCGACTTAACAGAACGTGTCTTGTGCTGAGAGCTTATGGTGACATTACATTTTTCAGATGGTGATGAGAGTTTAATTTCCAATGCACAAACAGCACAATACAATAAATGTAATATCACTCNTTCATTACTTTGCTGTTGTATGAAAATTTGGTTACATCAGGTAATACTTTGCTTCAAATTTAGCATTTTTTCAGAAAATTGAGCAGCGAAAAAGGAGCTAATTTTAATAAAATGTCTACTTGATTATCGTTCAAAGAAGGGAAACAATGAGCAAACATTCAAATTTAACAACTTAAATAATATATTGTAATGTTCTCGGATGTTTCTTTGTAATTCCATCAAAACGTGTGGAAACACAATAACCGGAAAAAGTGTACCAACATGTGTAGCATATGACGGAGCAACAAAAAGAAATAATGAAAAACAATAATTTTTATCTGAATATAAGTCTCGATCAATGAACACTTTACCACCTCTATCAATTATTAACTGAAGGAATAAGCAGCAAACCTCGTAGAAATTAATATTTTTTCACACCAGTGAATGTAAGGCATACACCTCAACCAGGATATTCTAGTTCTGACGATTGATTCAATGTAATTTTGTACATCTTTTTTCAGTACAACGATGATGAAAGTAATTTTTACCTAATAAGAAATGCATTTTGCAAATTCTATTGTATTTGAATTTTTGCAAACCTCGCAGCATTACACTCCAATACAAATTATAGATAATATCCCACAAGAAAATTCCTGAGCGGAACTCTGGAAATGGATGGTCAAGTAGTGCTACTAGCTGAAACAATGATTGTTACATCTGATGGTAACACGCACTTGAGGTCAATACGCTATGAGGTAATTTGTGCTTTTTCTAAATACTGCGTCCGTATAATGAATGGAATCAATTTATTTACAATTAATAACAAGTTTTAACAGAAGTCATCATGACAAATTAAAACCCTATAAATAGCTTCATAACATGAGAAAGTGTTGGGTTGCTAAGATGTCTATCTGTGGCGCTCACCCCAAGGTCATGATTATTTCTAATCTGTACGAAAACTGCTCTATGACATCTGGATAGGGTCAGCCGAGGGACAATGTGATAAGGTTAAAGGTCAGAAAAGGATGCTTGTAAGGAGAGCTCGTTTGCAGCCTGCCTCATAATTTTGAAGGCAGGAAATGAAAGGGACTTTCTCATATTCCTGTGCTTAAAATCTGAATTTTCATAAAACGTACATCTTTCAGATCATACAAGCCCGTTCAGACATTTCACTGTACACACATTACCAGAGAATTGGACAGTTAAAAAATGGAATCAACGACAAGCTTTGAACATTCACCAATATTTCGATTTAATAGCATTGATGTGAAAACAAAACTTAAAGCTGGAGTTTATAACCTAATAACGATAGCCTTTGCCTCTGAAACACTTATGAACTTTGTACTAGTCATTCTTATTTTCTGAGAAAAATTTAATAAGCACTCACCCGACACATCCTACATAAGGAAATACTGAAATCACAAACTACACTGTCACCATAGAACAACATGATAACATGTTGCATTGAATTAGTTAAAACCGAAGAAACACAAAATACCACTCCACGATCTATAGGCCATAATAATGTTAAACTAGAAATNACTGGAAATTCTTGTGAAGGAATAACCCAAATTTTAAGTAACAACCACTTAGAGATGAATGTATTAATATTGAACAACTTGATATATCAGAACCTGTGGACAAACTTTTAAAAAATAAATCCAAAATTTCTTCAAATTTTTGTCTTTACCAGGCATGCTGATGAATAAAAATTATTGGTTTTGTTGCATTAAATAAAGACTCTCAATAATCCATCGTAATCCGTGGCTAATATTAATTTCTTTGTAAATGGGGCCCACCAGTCGAACAACTTTCCTGTTGTCTGAAAGAATCTGAAACAAATACATTTTTTATATAGTAAGTACATGTTTTGTAAAAATATTGTTTTGTTCAAAGCGAATAATAGAGATGAGCTCAGTCACATTCCATATTGCTTAATCACTTTTTAAACCGTAATTTCTTGTACAATAAGTACATCACAATAGATCATTTAACAGTACAAAACTGAAGAAATAAAATGGAAAGATATGAAATCTGGAACAAAAGAATACATCAAGCAGTGACCACAATTCGAGATGATAAAAATGTGGAATTGTTCTATAATTAAAAGGAATAATACATTCAATTGAGTTGGAAGTATGAAAAGTAAGACAAAATGTACAAGTGATAAATTCAAAACAACTTGGGCTAAGTTAAAAAGCAGTCAAATTAGTTAGGACAAGATTGATTCTAATAATAGAATATTGGTAAATCAAATGACCAAAAATAATCATTTGATTAACACCTGGAATCAGTCAATTCATAACAATGTTCCGCCATACAGGAGACTAGGCTATATTATACAAATTTAATGTTATGTAAACCCATAATAACTTATGTTACATATTCATTTACATCAATACAATTGTTTTCTTAGCATCTAATCATGAAGAAAGAATTTTATAAAAATATTTTATTCGTTTGTTAAAATCATAAATTAAAACAAAACAACATGAAAATAAGGATGTCAGCAATATTAACTATTAAGAAACGTACCTCATTCATATCAACTTACAAACCTTTTGTGGAAACTCCAGGAACATAGGTTCTAATTTGTTTTTGGTTGAATTAGTTGTTTCATATTTATTCAATATTTGCATAGTTTATCATCACTCTGAGAAAGTATCATTGAAAAGAAAGGTATGATGTCAGTTTCATCGGTGAACATAGAAATGGTAAATCATCACACTTTATTTATTAATATATTACTTTCTCAAACATATAACTTATCGAACAATTAATAAACGATAAGAAAAACTTACCTTGCTAACGTGTGTACAACGAAGTCAATGTTAGAGAAATACTAGCACTCAACTCACTTTGTTTTATTATACAGAAAGTTTTGACACGTCGGTTAATTATAAAGTCATTTTAACAAAATAAGTTCATTCTTTATCCATTTATGACTTAAGAAAAAGAGTACATCTTACTAGTTGAATCATAGACAAAAAAAACGGCGACATAAGGCCTTGTGCGGCAAACCGGCGGGAATTGGCGAGCAGTAGCCAAGCTTGCCACTATTTGCCATACGAATTTTGACAAACACCGAACGGATCGCGTAACTCTGCAAAATACCAGTGATGACAATACGAGTATACATTTACATTTCTATGCAAAATACCAATTTGTGACAATAATTCGAACTATGTTCTATTTCGATGTCTCATACAGTAAAAAAGTCTAATTCATTTGATACAGTGTAATATATCATGTGAAATGAATCAAATGTGTAGATTGTGTTAGGTTGGTCAATCCTATTTGATGACCCGTTACATTTGAAAACATCCACTTAACGAATTCATCTCTTATACATTCTGTTGCATGAATAAATATACTGATTGTAATATACTGAATATTATGATACTAGTCCCACTAATGAAAGGAGAAAGAATATACAAATATTAAGAGACCAATGACAATTTCACCTATCCACATTTAAAGCACCTTACGAAAAAAAATTATTTTGCAAGAACCATGAAGGAACCAATATTTATATTAGGTGACAGTGTGGTTTTGAAAGAGTTTTCAATTACAGAGGAAAACATTGTGTCTCTTTCTAGAAAGAAACACAATGTTTTCGTCCTATATTTATAATACAATGAGCAAATAAGTGGTACATTAAAAATTAATTGTCAGTCTAGTTAGTTGCAATGTAGATATTAAAAAAGATGCGTTAATAACAGAAATTTTAGAGTGTAAAAATTAAGAACATTCTGAATGAATGACTAGGACAACTTTTAATAAAATTGACAATAAATTTATTTATAAAAGAATGTTTCATTGCAATGCATGCTGAAATACAAAAGAAAGGAAAATAATTAATACCATTCTATCTCAATTATCAGCAAAGATCAAAATGAAAAAAAAAAATTGTAAATAAAAAACAAAGAATTCTAATCATCAAACACTTGGAAAGGAGAAAATATCTCTATTATTGTCTTTTATGAAACACAACAGGTGATCTCTATCAATCTGCAGCGTGCGAGATTTAACAAAGAAATCGTGAGGGGGGAAAACTCAATTAGAATTTTAATTTTAACAGTAAATACATTTTCACCACAATTACAATGTACTAAAATACACAAAATTTAAGGAATCTTTTTGGGGCAACACCAAATGTTATTTGTAAATGGTTATAGTCCACATGGTGTAACAAAAGCTTGTTGCGAGAGTTTTCTTTATATTATTAACGTCTACCTTGATAATAAAATCTGTACTTTAAAATCTTGACGTAGATATATCTTTTTTTTATAAATACATTCCAACATTTCCTCCAGTCGTCTTCAGGTGTTGATAAAGGAGAAACGTGACTAATAGCTACACAGACAACCGACAACAAAACAATGAACCTAAAAGCAAAAAATAAAAAGAACTGGTATCATAGCCATGTGTTATATAATAAATAGATGGCTACACTATGGATAAATGATCGTTAACAGATTGCAAATTCAATGCTTCCTTTGTATTAATAATATGAAACATTTAAGATATACCTAGTTCCTAATAATTTTCCTCAGATACGGATTTTGAACGTATTCTTGCCTGTATGAACTCCCATGCTCACATTGTTAATCCTCACATGATTAAAGCAATTACTTCTTGAGAACATTAAGATCCTTCGTCGGTGAGGCATGGTCCCTGAAACCACTTGAAGCAATAATGTTTTTAACGTTTCCATATTGTTCTACCTTCTTGAACTGTTTCTTAATAGTTTCATCATGTACAAAGTTGTGATGACATAATTCGAAGAAGAAAAAACTGAGACGGGTCACACCACAGCCGACATATGCTGTTATTAATAAACCAAAAGTCCAAACCAAATAAACAAACAGTCCAGAGACAGATTTTTTGATTTGAGCTCTTATAACACTTATTTCTCTCCACAAAAAAAATATCCAGATTAACATTTAGAATTTTGTAATATTCAATAAAAGCAATACCATTGGTTTTTTCTTACGTATCATCCTTTAGACACTGTCGAATTTTATGAATCATATTACTGCATATAACCAGATGGAAAGCGGTTGTATGACTTATTTCCGGAGCTCTCTCGAATCACTTAAAATTTTCACATGTTATTCACGCATTGGGTGACAGATTTTGTACAAAGTGAAAATGTGATATTAAATGTTGCTCCAAAACATGTATAACTCTGAGTAGATATCTAAATGAATTTTAGTTATAACTAATTCCTCTGTTCATACATTATCCCTATTCCAAGAAAACATTCAAACCACAAAATAAAGAAGTAACCACTTAACATTTCAACTGTAAGATGAACAATTTTTACAAACAGTTTTTGAAAAATGTTACTCACATAGATTTACTTCAATTCAAACAAAAACATATGTAAACCTCCATGACTTAAGTTTTCAATTTGCTTTCACCTTTATCACTAATAATTTATTTTGTTCAATTGAACGTATTATCCAGAGAAAGTCAAAGAAGTGAACATGTCAACAAAATGGGATTATAAATATTCCCAGAAAGAAATGCCAAAACAACAATAACTTTTCTCACACGCATGTAACCAAAGAAACTGAGCAAACAGAACGCCGAATCAAAATTAATCTTACAACAAAGAACACATTTTAACCATTTTGTAGCCAAATTCAACAATCCACAATCTTCATTACGTATCAAGTTGTCAATGACTTGTAACACACACAACACAAAGAACCTAATAAAACAATCCTTGCAAATCACTGCACATATCCAGTTATCCAGAACACAATGTAGTAAAAAATGTGGATAAGAATATTAACAGACACCACTTCATCGAAAATTGAGTCTCACAGTATCCACTCGAATCCAGAAACTAGACAAACACTGGATATTTGAAAACCACACTATTAAGTGCAACTTTGCTACTTGTACATAAAAATAATGTACAATATCTAGTAATCATTATGTATTAACACAAGGTCGCAGTGAGTATTTCCAACACATTGAAAATAGCTACAGTTCACTAGTCCACAGCGTAACTCATGTAACCTTATATATTAATCGTTTTATTACAGGCACCACTTGTATACACTTAAATGAAACTTGCATTATACGCTGAATACTTATTTTCAAACTCCAGTCCTCTACATTGCGCGAAATCTTTTAAAACGCATCGAAAATACACGAAGTGGCTACACCATGGAAGGAAGGTTCGCGTGTAAACAAGTGAAATTATTCATGGAGTTTCTATGTTTTTACAATGGCTTTATAGCTCATAGAATGCAAAGGAATTATGCGTGAAGATTCCTTGATTAATGAAGTAATAAAGTGATAACATCAAAATTAAGTATGGGAATAATCCTACATTCAAATTACTTAATTGCACCAGTAATGACGAATTAACGTAACTTAGGCAGGTAATGTGATTGTATATATGGGCATCTCCAGAAATTACGTTAGCTTTTGCTACCAGGGAAGGAACATTATGAATCATAAAAACCGTGAATAAACCCTTAGTTACTCAACTCCTTAGTTGAGTGACTTTCTTTGCACTACTTTTGGGGCTGGAAAATATCTCCAATCATTCCGAGGCAACTACTTGACGTAGGAAGACGGTTGACCACGTAATTGCCCACCCTAGCTCTTCTGCTTTTAATCTTCTCGTAGTTTTCTCCGCATTATATTTACTTTACGCTTCTTTTTGATAAAGCAGTGCAGTTGTGTGCTCATGTTTAACACAAAACGAGTAGTCTCCCACAAAATGAGAAAATTTTCTCGCACAACCCAGAATTTTTCCTTGATGACGGATACTTAACATTTAGAAGTCCAGAAGTTCTAAAAACTACTTGTATCATCCAATTCAATACTTTAATATTAATTACAACTGAATATCACGTATGCTGCGTAGAACAGCGTATATCGTTGAAAATTAAGTGTATAGATAATAATTTATCGCGAATAAAAGATTTAAATTAGATATATTAAGAAAGTGCAAAGAGAAATGAAGCGAAAGCTGGATAGAAAATTTGAAATCAGCACGGAAGAGACAATGCCTAGACCCCGTTAACAATTTTTCACACGATTTTTCAAAGATTTAAATAGTAGAGAATGTGTCTGTGGAGATTGACATGAAAGTATTGACACTATATAATTGTGTCCTCTATGGAGTAGAGGGGGCACATTACATCAAACAGATGAAGGTCAAGGAAGTACGCCTACCGGACACAAGGATGTTTAATAGATAAATAGATAGTGAAGCAAAATTTAAACATTTCCAAGAATACGCGGAAAGTGTTTGGAAAATTAAATATATATATATATATATATATATATATATATATATATATATATATATATATATATA
>NNCF01125876.1:615136-658235 GCA_002313205.1 Laupala kohalensis | reverse complement strand
AATAATAATAATAATATGATTCGTAGATGTTTTTGTATTTATCTTATAAATATTGAGTGAAGAGAGAGAGAGAAAGAATTAAAATAAAGTAAAAGTTCATTCCCAGGGTTTTCTACTTAGATTATAAATTCTGTTCTTCGCACCAAATAGTGGTGTGTATATTCCTGGCAATCTATTGCACATTTAGTTTCGTGCGTAATATTAAGGATTTTAATGCATCCAAAAATATGATTAAAGTGTGTATAATATAATATATAATACCTAATGCATCTTGTTAATTTGTTCTACATTTACGGTTAAATGGAATTAAAGTGTAAGTCATATTCCCTGTAAGTTATTGAATCAAATGTGACGAGATATATTTTTTAAAAATTGTGACGAGAAAAATTATATATATATNATGTGTGTGTGAGTAATTTTTGGGATCTGAAATGAATGTGAATGCTCCTTTTTTTATTAACATAATAGGCACTCTACAAACTAGTCAATTTTCGTGAGCTCATATACACGAGACGTTACCCCAGGATAGAATGTAACAGCGCAGTTGCAATGATTGTGAAGAGAAGCTGCAAGGGGATGGTCCTGATCAGCGAGGGTCGGCGCTGTTTTTCGGGGGCGAGTGCATCGTCACCGGGGTTATTTCTGGTCGTTGATGTCTCGAGGGCGGTGGGGGCCGGAGTGCGTTCTCAGGGGCTGCACGTCGCCATGTGTGCTGGAGTTGGGGTGGGGGGTTGATGGCAACTGCTACATTCCACCAGTCTCCGAGGGTGCAGCCTCCACTTTTAAAAATAACCCCCTGACTTCGATGGATCCTGTTCTGCACTACACGCCTAGGGGTTGTATATTCTGTTTCTCCTTGTCACTGATTTCACTCTGATGAATGTTTCATCTGGTATTATCCTGAAAACCTGGAGGAGACAGAATAATAAATGATACGTTTTTCTTTTCTTACGTGTGTTTTTTTTAATGTTATAGATGTCCCAACTTGAACTTATTTTGGGTTCTAAAACTTTAAAATTATATAAAAACGACGCAATAAATTATTATTAGTTGTGCATGTGCATGAACTAAATGCTAATAAAAGTTTTCAGTTCTTCAAAATTGAACCAGTTTCCTTATTATGATAGCGGGTCCATCACCAGAAACATTTTTTGTTTCGGAGTTAGCGGCGGGGGAGGGGAGGAGGAATTCTTACCCAAAAGTAATTCATGTTAATTTTAAAGTTATTTGTTCTCATATTTTAAAGTTGTTCATTGCATGTTATTAATTAGTAATCAGAAGGTGAATTGATAATATCTTATACAGAAAAAAAATGTTTTTAAATGTATTAAGCTGAAAAAAATTCTCAAGATATTTTTCGTGAGGAGACTCCTTATTACAAAATTTTAGATTTGCTGCTCTACAACAAAAGGGTTCGTGATAAAGGAGAAGTGTTCCGCATCAAGATGCGTCAGCCAGATGTTTGTTGTCATTTTAAATTATATGTAGACCTTGCTTGCAAGAATACGTCATCCAACCATAAAAGAAATGGATTCATGAGTTCCGTGAAACATCGGAGGTGAGATTCTACGTAATGATTTCGACTCTTTTAATTTAAACCGTGAGAGCCGGTGCCCAGAAACTTCCGAAACCTTCAAATGTCCGGAAATGCGGAACAAAGTGTGCTGTGGTCCCTCCCTTGCTTTGCTTTCTTGACACGTTGGCCCCAAGTGTTTGTGTACAGTGGGGAGATGAAGGCGTCCTGATACGTCGCGGTCCCAGTGACCTGCTGCCACTACATCTGCATACTGTATAGAAGCCTCATCTTATCAGGTTCCACACGATGTGGGGAAAGGATGTATTCTAAACGGATGTTGACCATGAAGACGCAGGTAGTATTCGTGGATGTGAAGTGGGAATGAACTATCAGTCTAAAGCTTTAAAATTGTTCTCTATTAAATGGTACTTGAAATTAAATTGTACTCTAAATTAAATTATATTTGAAATATGTTCTAACAGAACATAAAGACACATCATATTTGATGCGCCTAAATATGGTCATATGGTTACGAAATGAAAACATGGATGTTCCCACTTATCATAAGAATAAGTTAAATAAAGATAAACCGGGGGTATACGATATGAGACGAACAAAAACATTACGCAAGCAACTCAATATTTCAACTTCTTCCCCTAAAGTTTTTTCTTATTAAGAAGTTTTAAAAGAAAGTGTCAGCTAGTCCGTAATTTTGTCACACCTCTAAGAGAATAGAAATAACGTACACAGTAAACGATCACAATCTTTTTGTTAAATACATTCTGGTCTTTCAGCTAAGACGCTCTATAGAATTCATCGCACCGTGTCTTTCTTTAAAATGAAAATATAAGTTAAATCTTAAAAAGATGTGGAAAATTAAATAAATAAATAAATTTTTTAATTGTCAAAAAAGCAATACAAACTGCGTATGACCACGAGGAGAACAATAAACTAATTTACTCTCCGGAAGCAAGCAATGGACCATCCCATCAATTCCGATCAAGGGCCCGAAGGCAGAGGCGGATTGAAAAATTTCAGTAAAAATTCCTAGATAAGATAAAAAGTTATTTACGGGTTATAATACTAATAAAATATCAATATGTTTGTAATTTAACACAAAAAATGTATTTTACATGTACAAATTATTATAGAACTATACATTATTCTGTTTAAAAATCATAAGAATTGAAATAGCACTAATTTCACGATTTATTGTTACAATAAACATGCCCCTAGACAAAGCCTACAGAACCTGTATAAGAAATCCGCCTCCACACGAAGGAAAACCGGAGCAGAACCCGGGCCAGGATGGGGCTACAGAATTAATGTGCACAACCGTGCCAAATTTGAGTACACACAAGACTAAATTAATATGAATCATAAGACACAACATAATCATGCAAGAAAATAGTAAGAAAATAGTTTTTAAAATTGTTATATGTTATTTTAAAAGTACTACAGCAATGGTGTGATAAAGTACAAGACGGATTTAACTTTTATTAAAATCAATACATTCTTTTACATTGTAGAAGCACTGGTGCATGAGGTAGTTTTTAAACGCGGATTTCAAGAGATTCAATTTCATAATATCTTTTATATTCTTGAGCAGGGGATTATATAGAACGATTCCCGAATGATATGGTCCTTTTTGGCAAAGGGTGGTTGACACTCTAGGGCGATAAAATTATTACTGTTGCGAGTATTATGTTCGTGAATGAGACTGTTTCGTATGAAGCAAGGGTGGTACTTAAGTAACACTTAATGAACACGACCGTTTCATAAATATAAATGCAGGGAAGTGTTAAGATATTTAATTCCTTGAATAAAGGTTTACAAGAGTTTCGGGGATGATATTTACAAATTATCCGAACTATCCTGTTCTGAATTATGAAAGTTTGAATGCTCTCACCGGAATTGCCCTAGAAGGTAATGTGGTAAAGTAAATGGGAGTAAACGTTTGCAAAATATTCGCAACGGGAAATACGTGGACTAACTACGTTAACTAAGATTCGGAATGCGTAACACAATTTGCTTAATTGGAAATTAAGATTGTCAACGTGACAATTCCAGTTGAGGTTGTCTTGAATATGAATATTGTATTCGTAACAGTTTTTTATTGTGTTCCGTTTAAACAAAGAGAAACCAGGGGTACAGATTTTGTGATACTATTGTGAAATGACATACACTGTTTTGTCAGTTTTTACAATGCGACGATTTGCTTGGAACCAAGTCGAAAGGTTAAGACAAAACTTTTTGAGCGTTGGTGTATTTACATAGTAAATTAGTGTTATCAGCAAAAATAGCCATTTTGCAAATTGATGTGGATGATATGTCGTTTACATACCATAAAAAAAGTATAGGGCCGAGAATTGAACCTTGGGATATTCGGCAAGCAAGTGGCTTTGTTTCTGAAAGACAACGCTGAAGTATTTTTAGTATAGGATATTTCGACCCGTTGATATCTATCTTTTAAATAAGAAGTTAGCCATTGATGTGGAAGTCCACGAATGCCTAAAGAATGCAATTTGGAAAGGAGAATTTCGTGACCAGTAGCATGGTATGCTTTAGATACATCAAGAAAAACACCCTGAGGATTTTCTCCGTGGTCAAGAGAAGTGGTAACTTCATTTAAGGAAGAAAATATGGAGCTTGTAGTGGAAAGGGATTTCCGAAAACCGTGTTAATCGTCAGAGATAATGTTACTTTATGACGCTTATAGAACAACTTTTGTAATTTTTTTTGAGAAAGTGGGTAGTAGAAATATTGGTCGATAATTTGCAACATTAAGTTTGTTTCCTTTCTTCTGTAAAGTTTTCACTTCAGCTCTCTTAAATGTTAGGAAATGTATTTCATTTCGATAAAGAATTATTAAAAATATTTATGAGTGGATTTAAAATATTGTGGGACGAAAATTTAACAATAAACTCGGGTATATCATCTGTACCTGTTCAAAATTTGTTTTTTAATGAGCTGATGATTCTCATGACTTCACCGGCGTTAGTTGAACATAGAATTGGGAACGTGGGTGGATATAATTGGAGGACATTAATTTGGATATATTGTGTCCGTTATTTTACCTACTTCTGAGAAGTAAGAATTAAAGAAATTTGCGATGACCTGAGGATTTGATACGATTTTTCCATCTTTTAATAAATAAATATTTTCTTCGCGATTTTCAGAAGTTGACGTGTAATTTTTAACAACGTTCCACATGGCTTTCGTCGGGTTGTTCGATTTTAGTATTGGTAATTGTGAAGCAGGTTAAGATTTAGCCAATCTGATAAAATGTAACTAGAAATAGTTCTAATTATTTAGTTCTGGATCAAAATTTACAAAGACGTATGAGAACTAAAATTCGAATTCTAGCAAGGGTTTATTTCAATCATTATGTCAGTGGCTGCAGATTTCAAATCATCTGAATTGAGCGAGTGTGATTATTTCTTGAGCGAATTGACGAGTAACTGACGTTTCTCTGAGTAAGCGCGGGTCACTCTTGTGTGTCGGAGAAGACGACTCTATTTGCGAAGTAGACATGGGGCGTTGCGGGGCAGCGCGCGAGCGAACGAACGCCCTGGGAAGGCGCCAGCTGCTTCCATGAAATAGGTCAGGGCTCTCTCTCCCTCCGAACGTCGAAGCGGCCAACGTTCTCTCGCACGCGTCTCCCAACACGCACCACGTGTCCACGGGCCTTCAACATTTGATATCTAAATTACGGTTTCCATGCCACCCGCGGTTGGAGTCCATTCCAGGCGATGCACTTTTCTAAATCGGGGAGGTCCACGGAATTCTGCTGGCCGATTAGGATCGCACTTTTGTTTTGGTGGGCACTTTTTAAGTTTGCTCTCACATTCAAATTATTTGTGTATTATACCACCACAAAACCTTAATTTGCAAATAATTTTTCTCCGTCGTATGATTAACTAGTTCACAAATTGCCTCCTACGAAGCCCTATTCATGTCTCTCCGTCCTGCCACTGGCGTGTTGACACTAGCGTCGGACAACCACATGTAGACAAACTTCGATGTGCTGTTACTATTCTACACTGGTACAGATTTTCTCTCGACGGTACAATTTTCTACTTCTAAGTGCTCTGTATAATTCTCGAAAAAGAGAACTCGGAGCGAACGAGTGAAAATAGGCTTCATTGTCACCCTCGGTACGAGCCGCAGAGCATAAAATGTTAGTTCATTGAAGCAGAGCTTAATATAGAATTTGTATGTTTAAAGTTTTATTACGTGTAATTTCAATGTATTGAATGTGTTTATAGAAGAAAAAACTGATTCCACAGTCAGTTGAAAATCACACGAAACTTTATATGCCAACGTTTCGAATATATAATGGTCGAGATATCTGTATTGTACGAAATATTATTAAAAAGGTTTACATTGAGTATTTCCAATATGCGTGTAGTGTTACTGTCCGTGACTTGTAAAATCTCTGGGGTCCTTTGAAATGATCGGCTAGTCTTATTTTTCTTTCTTTACAGACTCCGCCAGTGAACATTAACCACTGACGCGTTCTGTTCAAAAGAGAACGGGGAATGTCTTGATCCTAACTTTATCCCGATCTTGGCTCCGGTGTTGTATAACACGAGGAAACTGGTAGTTTTCCATCTCACGTCAGTAGATGTCTCTCCTTCTCTCTCTCTCTTTCTTTCTGCTTCTCTTGTCTCCATTTCCTTTCGCTGCCCATCACTGCGATATGACGCGGCCGTCTCGCGCCATCTAAATTTATTGTCAAGCGTCTGAAATAGGCACCACCATCCGGAGGTGCACTTTTAGTCTGTCGTGAAGGAGCAGAATCAGTCACGGAGATATTGTTCGTCGGTTCTGGAATTCACAGTCGAAAGAGAACTATATTTCTTAAAAATTAGTAGATATTAGTTGGGCTAATAACTCCACTTACATTAATGAGAAATGAAGTCATTATTTATACCTCATTTTATCATCTAATCAGCTTTTGGGATTTTGCTCTTGACACGAGAGAATGTATCCCAAAACGGAATTACTCGTAATTTATGTTTCCCAGATCATTCTTAAGTTTCATGCTAAGCTCGGAGATATTGTTGATTTGTTTCGGAATTTGTCGGATGAGAACTATTTTCCCTTACTGAGCGTAATGAATTGAATTATTTTCTTTTCTAAACATTTCTTTGTTGTTACCTCAAAACATTTTATCGGGATTATTCGAACTTGTACATAGTATATATTTTTAAACATGTTTCAGGAAAATTCTTACGTATTTTGCTTTTAATATAATTTTAGATTTTTGATTTTTAATAACATGAGAACTCAACACAAAATTAATTCCTCTGTATTTATCCACAATGTGACCGACCTGAATATCTCATGAAAATGCTTATCACATCAATCATAACATTTGTTTGTATGTGAATTTACTTGATTTTACATTTTCTGAAACGCCAGAGATTTCACGATTTTGTTATTACAAGTTTTGAAGCTCATTAACAAGTGTCGAAAGCAATCGTACAATCCCTCATGTTAGTTGAGTCTATCTTGACTTGTTGCTGCGGTATTCAGGGGACGAGAGTGTGTTAATTGAAGACATGTGATGTATCGATTTATTTCTGTGAATTCATTTATTTTTTTGTTGATTGTACCGAACTCAAGGTCGGTGAGTTTGTATTTTAATACTTGGTTTTGGTATTTGAGACACGTAATCGCCAACAAGATATGACGAACTCCGAAGGTTGATTCGAATTGGAAATATTGACGAAAACGTTTTTTGGCTTGAACCGGCCACCTCATAAGTTGAAGCGCCTGGAGATGATGTCTTCCTCTGAAAAGGCGAAACTTGATTCAAAACCAACAAACAACGAATTCGGAAACCAAATGCTTTTCTTAATAATTAAAAGGATCTGTTTTAGGGCCGGATACTGTTGAGTGTCGTATAAATAGATTTATGTCTTCCGAACGCGTTGGCTGATATTATTTTAAATTATGTGTAATTTACATAGATTACACTTTCTAAAATCTCTTGCTTATATGAGTTTGAAAAGTGTTTATTCTTTATATAGATATTGATTAGTTGGACGTTGATATGCGATGCTGCTATAACCACGCAGTGTACTCGCAATCAGGGCTCATAATAGAAATTTAAAATTAGTTTACAATGTTAATGAAATCATTATTCATGCGAATAAATGTTTTTGAAAGCTTTGATAATTGACTTGGCAATATAGTTTGTTTTCTAATTTCAGTTATGTACATTTCATTCATAACAATTTGAAGACAAGATTTTTAAACATACGATCTCTCTTGTCGCTAATCGTCTTGCAAACTTTGTCTATTTTACATGATGTAAAATATTAATTAACATGCTTTAAGTTCATTATTAATGTTAGCTCAAGTAAAATAAAATGTTTCTCGAATTAAATTTTTTTCCTTTTCTTATGGTTACATTACTTCTAATATTTGTGAGAAAATTTGCAAGATTATTTGATAGTTTAGAAAATACCATAATATTTACATTTCATTAATGTACTACGTTCAACCTAAGAGAGTAATCCTTGCCATTCATTTTTTTTAAACAAATAATGGCTAGTAGACAATCTGACAACTGCTTTTTTTATAGTGCTTAACCGTTCTAAGCCAAGAGCAATCGACAGAAGCAGAGCATTATAAAACTGTTTCCTGCAGCGTCCGTTCAGGGAGGATGGAGCGCCACTATGCAAACAGTCGCCGGAAGGTATATACGCGTTTGCGATTGTCGAGAGGCGGGTCTCGACCCGTCACACAGCGCGGGAACGAGCGTCGTGAAGCGGCGCGGCGCAGTGCGGCGTGCGTGGTCAACAAACACGCGTGAGAGGACACTTCCGGCGTGGCAGACGTTTGCTGTCGCTGGCAGCGGGTGCCGTCGAACGCGCGTGCGCGCCGCTCTTTTTAGTATTTCTGCAAAGCGGAAGTTGGAAAATCACAGTTACGTCAATCATTTCGGCTTTCTATTGCGACGAATGCAATTCTTTCTCCCCCCCCCTTCAAGTATTACACACGTTTTGAGGGTATTTGTGCAAATGCAGGTCTTTTTAAAGTGATAAAGTAGATCCCTACTCCATCAAAGACTTAACCACGTCTTGATTTACAATAATTTGTTTATTTTTTTCTCGATTTTTCGGAAAAATTCCGACATATTTTTCTCCGTTGTGATTCTTGATTCGTCTCTTTGACTCTCAGGAAGTTTTTTGACGTGAAATACTCTTCTTCCGATTCCAATATTTCTGCTTTCCATATTTTATTATCGATAGTCGTTTAGATACAGTTATTCGTAGGTCGAACAATCATAGATGAATAACAACAATATTTTATTACATTTAGCATAGTCTTACTGTATGGTTATTTCTTTGCCATTTTTTATTGATTTCGTTAAAAATAGAGGGACAACTGAACGCGAGATATGCGAGTGAGTAGAAATACTACTGTCCTATAACCCATTGGAGCAAGCCTAGAGGTACTTATCATGAGGGATGTATTCATATCTGAGTCCTGTGTTATCGTTTCGGAACCTGCTTAGGTGAAAGAGCCAGCAAAATGCACTGAACGTCGCCCAGGAAATAAGTAAAATGTACTCGTTCGTGAAATAACGACTGAACGAACTTCCTTGGCCGTCTGTGTTTATCTCATGCATTCAAAATGTTGGTAACTACGTATCGTATTGAGCCATCTCTCCGGGACAGATCTATTTCTCAAGTCTTAACCGGTGAGCTGTGCCTTCATTGTCCCGATGCAAACGTTTCTTCTCTTCTTCTTCTTCTTCCCGCAGCTGCACTCCTCCTTCTTTTCTTCCGGTCCTTACTTCACACTCCCCGCTCTCTCTCCTCCCCTCCTTCGCAGCACCACCTCAAGAGCCACGGTCCGCCTATAAAACCGCAGCGAGTAAACGCGGACGTGTTATGTTGCAACTGTAGAGAGATGGATTCCTAGGAACAGTCGTATAATCCCAGGAGCGGGGAGTGCGGGGGTGTTGGCGTGATGTTGGAAGGGGAATAAGAGAGGGAAGGCAGAACAGCACGCGTCTTTCACACACACTCACACACAGAGACAGCGTTCCATGTGCACGCTAAATTTAGTCCGCTTCGGACAAAGAGACCCTCTAGACGGCACTCGGACGACTCTTTCCCCTAGACCTCCTTTCCTCCACTCTTTGCAAATTTATTAATCACAGGGAATGGCATTTACGAGCACATATGGTGACGTCATCCACCCTCACAAGTCCTTTCCACCACGTCCCAGCCCACCCACAGGTTTCTTCCGTCCGTCCGGATGTAAACGCGTCCTAACGAGCCAATTACGTGAGTTTCGATTCAAAGATCGACCGCTCCGCGAGGGAGGGTTTACTGAGATGGAGGAGAAGGTGGTCCCAAGGATGTGGAAGAAGACCGCCGTCGCCGGAAGATGTGAGGGCTGTGGGTCTGAGGGCAGGGATACGTTCCGTCCCGAGCGAGCGAGCTTGGAAGAGCATTTCGTATTCAGAGTACGTGCCTATTTATCATTACAGAGAAATAATCATCGCAATAGTCATTAACACATTACGTACGGACGGGCAGACAACACATTAAAAAAGTGTCGAGCATTTAAATATCTATAGTATTGCGGGGTGGAGGGAAGCGGCTGAAAAGTCTATTTAAATTTAAATTAATGGCGGCCCCGGCGATTTATCACTCGCACCTGCGAGGTTGGGCGGGAGGCACTGTTGGCGGTGTCGATGGGACGGAGTCTCCTTGGATGCGTGCATTACGCCTGCCTCATACACTGGACCGTTCTCACGAAATAGGGACAAAACGATTTTCTTATCATTCTGTTTTTCAGTCCATTTTGATAGATTTAGAATGTCATGCAATATTATTATGATACTGACACCGATAAAAATTTATGTTTAACTATGACTTTTTTATGGTTTGATTTGAATGTCCGTCAAATGATAAGTCATACAAACTCGTATTAAAAGCTTGTTTTTAAATCTGTATTTTTCTAAACTTCCGTTTCTCTTAAATGATGAAGGGAGTGTTGCATTAAACTTCATCCCTATCGTTGTCACCGTTTGCTACCAATACGCTTTGAATTAACGAATATATGACACGTATACTTTTAAAGCATTCAAAGAAAATTCCAAAAACGTTTAAATTTATTTGTTTCTTTTTACTTTCATTACAGTTAACACAAATTCGGTAATGCTTTTGAACCCCGTTGTATATTCTGTTAAATATACAATTCAAATATATTATTCAATATTTTGTATTAGATCGTGATGTGAATTCTCGTAAAAGTTTTAATATCAGAAATGTTGGTTTTGTGGTTTTAGAATAATGGTTGTTAAAGAATTGTATCCTCTGTCCTGAAAATCCTACACTGTGCGTTGGTGTCCGATGCCTCCTACACCAGCATTCTTCCGCCCTTCTCAAACCCTTTACCCGCTTGTCTTTCGACCTGTGCTAGACCCGAAGATGGTCTTGGGACTAGTTATAACTTAGCACTATCATATTCATAACTGTTGGAGTTAGATTAGTAGATGGAGTTAATGTTATGGAGGTTGACTGTTGTGGATGCGTGGGTAGTGTATTACGACAATTTGGGAGGCGTCGTTGTGGTTTAATTTTCGATGCTGGAGGCGAAAACTAATTTCATCGTGGTTCCATTTCTCAGATTAGAATCTAGAATCGTGATTTAGACATTGATTAATGTGATTTACGTAGCATTGGAACGAGTATTTCATGTGATGTGTTAAATCGTGTTTTTTATTTTCGAAGACGCTGACAAAATAAGTTTCTACATTTTAGTAACCAATGGTTCCTAACCTGCACCGTCTGAAAATATTATTTTATCTGCTAGACTTAAGAGTTATGTTCCTGGTGTCCGGATATTATGATCAATATTTCAATTTTGTTTTGTGTTCTCAGATTTATCTGTTGTGTAATTTATTCACTTCAGAGGTGTTGATGAGTGTTCGGGGAAGCAAAATGAGGAACATTCTAATTTGAATTATTCAATATGTATAGGCACATTAAGATGAAGATCTCTTAGCTCTTCTCGATATCCAACGATATTGGTAATATTCAAAAGAATTTGTTTCATCATTTAAGATGTTGAAAGATCTGTCTAGACTGATGGACAAATATTTAAACTTGCTCGAAAAATATCTGGGAAGTCTATCATACTTTAATTTCAACACAATCTTAACTATTGATACAACATATTTTGGTCATATTTTAGCATATGTGAAGATAAAACATGTCAATTAAAAAAATATAATAAAGTAAAGAGGCATGAAAAATATGGAAACATTTATTCTGTGAACTAAATTTCTAAAATATTATTTCTTATGTTGACAATCAAAATTTTCAAGTCGAACGAATTAAAAATTTGATGTGTCCAATTTCCTTTTAGCGATATTACTCACTGCAGTTCTAGTAATTTACTGAGTAATGATTTTTTCAGTCTTTCCCTAAAAAAAGACACAAATAATTTGAAATTTGTTCGTCCATGAATGATAAACAAAACATGTACTTTTTACAAAAGGCAAGATAGAAAACATTATATGAGACCTAGAATATCTTGGAAATTTAAAATTCAAAATTTTAAATTTTATATTATTTATTGTTTCTTTACGCAAAAGAAGTTTAATGCAACCTTTGTAACTTGAGCATGTTATTCAAATGATGAAGTTATAACGACTAGCAAACCCAGGCATACGCAACGGAGTGCTTTTGGGGGCTCGAACTCCGTCCTACAATCGCGATTAATTCAGTTCTTAGAAAACAAAACATTAGAAGTAGTGTAAATAATTGGTGTACTTCTAATTTTTAACTATTTTCTGACGTAGCTGCCATACCATTTACCTTGTGTTTTCAAATATGGACTACCGAACTTGAAGATCCCATCCCCCAAGATTGTCCGGAGGTTCAAGGCCCCACCCAATTTTTTTAAGAACCTCCATGCTCACAAGATTGCAAGAAGAGTTCTTGCACAATAACTAGAATATCATAATTAAAGAATAATTTATCACCCGCTGGAGCTCATTAATCTGACTAAAAAGTTAGTTAAAACTGTGAAGGAATGTTTAGGCTATTTTATTCCCATCCTATTTTGGGAGAGTTCTCAGATCTGAACATTCATCATCGTTCTCACAGGTTGACCTTCCAGTCTCTTTTGGCATATGAGCGCTCAACACTCCGTAGATTCTTCTATCGAGTCGCGTCAATGGACGAGAAAAACGTGAATGGAAGTCTTCCACGCGAGTGGATAACGAACGAATTTCCACCAATCATGCGTGACGCCGTGGGTTTTTCATCCCTTCCGGGAGTGAAGGATCTGAATGCGTCGGGGACGTCTGGGAGCCGGGCCACGTGCGCCGGTTGGCCATCGACGCCCAATTTACCCGATCAATTTGTCGGGTGAGAGTATCGGACCGATGATCGGACACTCTCGCCCCCTCCTTTCGTCCTACCACTCCGCCACGCTTCTCTTCTCTCTTCTTTTTCTTCTCGTTCTTCTCTTTCTCCTCATCCTCCTCCTCCTCTCTCTCCGCATCCTTCCCTGCCGTTCTGCTAATGAACGTGTCAGGCCGCGGACGACGTCAGGGTACTGAACCCATCTCGCGTGATAAATTATCGATTCGGAACGGAGCCTGGCGAGCCCCGCCCCTCCTTGGCCCGCTCTGAGCGCGTGTAATTAAACAGCTGTAGTGCACCACGCGGTCGATGGGGGCGGTGGTTTATGGGACTGAGGAGCGATGATGATGGAAATCACGGATGATGAGATACATATGTGAGATGGGGGGGGGAAGTGTTGTCATAATCATGAAGTGATGTCTGAGGGTATTCGCCATTGATCGTGATGTTTCCAGGATCAATATTGATTACTATGGCATCAATCGACTTTGGAGAAAACATTTTTCTAAACAATTGTTTTCCATCGATTTTCTACACTGTTTTTAGTAAAGAAAATAAGTTTATTATAAATGAAGTCAGTTTAGATGTATGGATGTTTGGCAAATTGTGTGAAACTGACTAGACGAGACCGTACGAAATTTTAAACTTTTGATATTGCAATTCATTTAGCGTTGGCGTAAGCTAGGGATGATAGACAGGAGGTCTGTTTCCGTGGAGATATCGGGAATAAAATATTGAAAATATTTTGTATTTTGAGGTGAGATATACCAAACAAGAATGAATCTAGATACGTTGCGTTTAAATTAATAAAACGTGATTTATTTTGCGTTGTAAATGTCTTTTAAATATTCAATTGAATGCAAAGAAATAAGTTAATTTTCAATGTTACCAGGAAAATATTTAAAATTTATTTGGAAAACATTTTTAACTCATAATGTTCACACGTGTAAGGCAATAGAACTAAAATGAATAATCTGTCGTTTTTAAACTTTTATGACATTCAATTTTCCTTGTATACTAAGGTAGAATTCAAATGTGTTTCATGTTGTAAATGAAATCTACATACCATAATTACAAATTGTTTATTTTTCCTGTTTACCAATCTTGACTCATTTTGGAGGTTTTTAAGATAAACATGCATACTCAATTATATAATTATTGCCATCAAGAAAATTCCTTTAGTGGATAATCCCCTCTGAGAAACATAAGTATATATTAAATGAAAACACAAACAAGTGGTTTTAGAGGAATTATATCAAAGCTATTTCTTATTCTGGTATTCGTGTACTCCACCCTATTTCCTACAATTCAATATTATTTCGTTTTGTTATAAGTCATGTTTCGTTTTTAGTGATGTTTCGTGCTATTGGAGGAAAATCAGGTTTCTGTCATTAAAACTAATCTCTCTGTCATCGGCTTTGTGTATGAACATTTTGTGCTCGAGCCCCTTAACGTGCTGTGTTCCCATTGCAATTAGGGCGGAGTAAGTTTGCATATTTTTTCGGGAAACGTTTGTTAAGAATAGGGGCACGTTTGGGTGCTCTGGAATTGTACTGAAATTTTTAAACTCTTCTAATCAATTATTTAGTACAATTATTTAATGTACCATTCACGTAATACGATTGACGAAGGTATATATTCCGAACGGATCTATTAATGATTCCTGTTCCAATGTACATGTTCGTGGTAGAAATTGATTTCAATATCTTCGACATGTTATCATGTTTCATTGTAGAATTTTTTCTTATAGAGTTGCAAGTAATTATTTCGTTAATGATAAATGTGAATAAATACAGGAAAGGTATTAATTTTCAATTTATTTTGAATTCATAATTTAGAGAAAAAAACTCATAGCCGATGTAAAACCGAAGTAGATAGATAATTGTATGTGGATTAATCCGGGTGTAGGAAGACGTAACCATATTGTTAATGGTTAAAATGGCTAATGAATTCCCCAAGAATTGCACTCTCAAAAAGAAAAAAAATCAAAATAATGAAACAATTTTTCATATTTCTGTAATTATTTACAATTGCAGTGATATTCCCAAATTACAATACATCGTCATATACCCATATAGCGTAAATTCACAGATATTCTTATTTATGTCAGTATTGGTTACAACCCAGCGCAATTATCGGTTACTTGAAATCAGTAACTGTAAGTTAGTTTGTGATGATTGTTCTACTCCAGTGGGCGTTACACAAGTGTAATGAAAGACCGTGGTCAAGACTTGCTCGTGGACTTCTGTGACTGCGGACGTCTTTGGCGAGACCGCCCGCGCCGCTACGGGGTCCACCCGGTCGAGATGTTGCTCAGAGGAAGCAGGGGGTGGGGCTCTCTCATCACGCGACGCATATGTTAATGCACTCGAATTCGAGGCCCCCTCCGGAATAATTACCGGGTGGGCAGAGTATAGCGAGGAGATAGCGTTCGATGTAATTAGAGTAGCGTGTCGTACCGCTGGGAAAATGTCTGATCTTCGCGACTCGCCTCCGCCTTCGACACTTTTGGCATCGCTACCTCTTCTATTGCCTCTCCGCGCAGATATATTTCCATTACCTGCATCTGATATGAGAAACCGCTAAATTGCCTTCCTGGGATCAATTGGGCAATCAATCATGTCAGACTATTGTGGACTGTTGGTCTATCCCTGTTCTGCGTGGCTCTAGAAGATTTTCAAGGGAAGAATTTCGGTGAGGGTGAGTTTTATTGCTTTAACTGAACTCAAGATTATTTCCCGTTGCCGTCACCGGCAAACCTCATGATGAAACCTTTGCCTTACTCGATATTTGAATGTGGAACCATTACTTGAGGGAAGGTCTGTGCATCCATCTGACTCAACAGATCCACACATCCGTCCAATTATTGTATTTGCAAATGGGAAAGGTAGCGTATTATTGAAGCTTATCAACATGGAGGTAGGAGATGGGTGGTAGGCTCTTGTTAGTAGGTGGTCCGGTTAGCTGGGTCTATCAACAACTTGACCTACGTGAAGGTTAGTAGGAGTAATTAGTAATAGAGTTATTAATACCAGGAGCAGTAGGAGGTAGATAGAAGTTGGAGGGTCCGCTTTTCAACGGTCATAGCTATATGAACTGAGACATTAATGTGAAAAACTACAATTTTTTCTGGCTCCACCGGGTCTTGACTACGACCATCTCAGCCACCGGAGGAACTAACTTCCGTCCACTTGCTAGTTCCATGTTCGGTTTACCATGGTGGAAGATAAATTTTTCGTGTAGATTCTATGGGTGAAACAGTAACAACCAATTCCGCTTCATGATGCTTCATTATATCTAACGAAATTCAGTATTATATATACGTCTTTCGTGGATCACTGTACTGAAGTTTGAGCTACCCACTCTAGATTCCTCTTGTCTTGTAATGCCATTACCAAGCCAACATAGTGGCAATGAAAACAACGATATAAGATGAATAGTTTTGTTTTCGCAAACCACCTCACACCTCCCTGCCCATCGGTATATATGACAATGAATTTGGGTTTCCATTTTTCCAATGGATTCCTCTCTTCATTGCCCATCTTTAAGCCGTGTTCTTAATTGAGTACGCTTCTTCATATTTCTGCTACCTTGGCCAATCACACTACCTCCTATATTCACCTCCACCCCCATCGCCATCATGCTTACGAGATAGCGAACTGCTGAACGACTACTATTCGTCCAGTTCATAGCAATCAGCTCAGGACATCATTAGCATGACGGCAAGCGAACCCGCAGCACCGCGGTTTTTGTGTGTGAAATATTAAGCGAACCTCACGCTCAACGTAGTCGAGGCGACACCGCACACGGGAATTAGTTTCTTGTTCTGTCCTTTTGCCTCAAACCTCTCTCATCCCCTTCCCCAGGGTTCTCTGCTCTCTCCCATCTGGCATTGCCCTCCGGAGACCAATTAAAATATGGAGATTATCATAATACATATTATTGTAATATTTCGGTGTTCTTACGAAGTCTCCGCACGTCAATTTCGTCGGTCGGAGTAATGCTTTGCAGCACGGATGTGAAGGGTTTGAGCGCTGGGAACCGAAAGGAGGAGAACGATGGCTCCGTGACGTAGAAGCCGCCGCCACCGCCGCCGCCGTGGCCGAATAGTTTTGCCAGGTGATGGCGCGCCATGTTGGACTGACTGACTGTTGGGTTCGTTTTTGTTGGCGCTTAAACGTGTTGTTGTGAATCGCAAAGATGTCTCCGCGTGTCATTCCAAGTGAGATACGAGAGTTCTTGAATGATAACTCATCTTATATCATAATAGCGAGAATTGATTGTTTCCAGTTATATGAATAAATGGACCCCTTGTTTTGCTGAAAGTCACAGTAATTTGTCATGTTCAGTTTCCTTCTCTGTTTCTCTGAAGTTTTTAGAAATCGGGTTTGGTGATTGGAGAATACAACAACGAAATCTGAAATGTTTGCTGGTAGTACGTGCCTGACTTAATTTTCTTCTTATTCAAACTAAATTCGGTATAATAAAAATATATTGTTCCAAGGAGAAAAAAATCATAAATGAATTGTGAATTGAATAAATTATAAAATATGTAAGTTGTACATCTGAATTGTGAATATATAATATGTATATTGCACAGTGGAACATAAGAACAGACCAAAATTGACGAGATAATAAACTTTACCTCCCCATTATAAATTACTGGATAAATTCACAGTTGATCCAATATTGCAAAAGGAAACGTCATTTTTAAGTTTTGTAACATGTGATTCGTTCGTGTCACTCCCCTAAGATCATATTTCTCGGGAAAATCCCCATTTCACTGGTCGGTCGTGAACTGCTTGCACTCTGGGTGCTCGACTGAACTTCAAGCAAGTGGAGCTTCCTCATGTAAGCTGCTCCATTTGATAGCCGCTGGTACATCTGCTACAATAAAATGTTGATTGATGCAAACGCGCCTATTTTTAAGAGCATCGCGTGTTATGAACCCGTGGGAGTTTCACCGTCCTCAGTGCATGCGACGCACCTCCGTCCGTCTCCTTGTTCTTCTTCACCTTCTTCCTTTTCTTACGTTTTCTCTCACTTGGGAAGCTACGTTGTTATGCGTTAATGTGTTTGTCATTAATTCATGCGAAATTTTTTATTTTGGTTCCTTCTATTTTACTTTTTTCCTCATTTCTTTTATTTTCTGATAGTTGTGAAAGAATCGTCCGCAGGAATGTGAACGTCCGGTATTGCTTTCGTGACTCTGTGTCATTTTTTCAATGTGTAAATTATTTTAAAATTTAATACTCTCGCAGGAAAATTCAGTCCTATCAAGCGCCTCCGAGAGGTTATGAACGTCGTACGACATTTTCTGCGACTCTCCGGACTTGAGGAAAATTGTCTATCATGATTTCCTACTTTCCGCGCAATAGAGAGATAAAGAATATAATTGTAGGATTAAAATTATTTGTTTGATAAATACGTTAAAAATCTTAGGGTCATCATATTTGTCAATTTTTATATTTGTCAAGATTCATTCACGATGTATTTGTTCGTGTTTGAGAGATGTTCAGCGTTTTTATACCTTTATTTTGACTTATTTCAGAAAATTATGTAGTAACTCAAGTTGTTGGAATATATCGCACTGTTCCTTTCGCAAGTGTGGCTGTCATAATTTCCATTTGTCTTTCACATGGAATCTGTTAAAAATACATCGCCTTCTTTCATATAAAGCACCCTGACGTGTGGTGGCCAGATATAGAAAGTGAAAACGACCGAGGAAGTGAAGTGAGGGCTGGGGGGGGGGGTGGAGGCGAACGACCAAGAAGGAATCCGTACGACGATGAGATCGGGAAATCCTATTCACGAGATCCAGTTATGAAGCGCCGCTGAGGTTTTATCGACCGCATGATAGTGCGCGATTGGCCTTCTATAGACTCTGGACGTCGCCCACTCTATCGGACACATCGAACGTGACACTCGACAAAATTTGAGCTTCTGATTTGGCCATTATCATAAAGGCAGTTTATTCTATAAGTTTTGTATTGACAGTTTTTATCCGTGGTAATGAAGTAGACAAAAAGTATGTAAGTTCAAACTTTTTTATCCATATCTGAAGGATTTTGTTCTTTATTAATATCTCAACTTTATTCCATAAAAATGTCTTAGAATCCAACATTTGTATCAGCTTAACTCACATTCATGTCCCCGTAGTTCCTATCTCCGCACTTCTTGTCCCAATGTTTTCGCGTTTCTGTGCTGAAAATAGCTGAACGTCATTTAACAGTGTTGCGATATTGATAGAATTTCTGCAGAAATTACCTTTTTCTCAATATTCAGGAGAAACGAATTTAAACCCTCTTCTCAATTATTTCCATTCTATGAAAAAAATATTCAAATTTTCATTCAAACCTGAATAGAAGAAATATTATTCACTCTCTCATGTGCACGAAGATAGCGTTAATTGACCTTGGTCTGGTCTTCAAATATACATATTAAGTTGAAATTTACCTATCCTAGTATTAAAACACAACTATTTGTCAAGGGCCTCTCCTAATTAACTTAGTTTTGGGAGTCCCATTCGTGTGTTGGCAATTCTGAGGTGGCTAATGTCCATTGCAAACTGCTATGGTCATTGCTGTCTCATCGCCTCCGGGGTTCCCTTGCGCTGCCTGTCGCCTGCGGGTGAGTCCCGCCAAAACTACGAGTCGTGGTCCCGTGATATTCCCCCTAATTGCGTGATTCCATATTAGATGGAATACATGAATTTCACGAAAGAATTAATTTAGAGCGCCTCCAATGCTGGACGTGAGTTTTCGTGTTTGGACGTTTTTCAAACTGTGTAATTCAGAGACCGGACATTACAATAACACCACTCGAATGTATCTGTATCTGCTATCTGTTGAGTCACACCTGGGAGTCCTCTAATTGCGACTCGTAAAAATTTCGTGTTGATGGAGGTTCATGTCGTCGTTATTCGTGGTTATTACCCCGTCGTAGAAATTTCCGTATTCTTTCAAAGTGTGTCGGCTCATTAAACGGAGCGTTTCCGTTTTGTGTGACGTCCTGTTTGAATTTTGGGTGACAATTTTAGTGTGTGTTCGGCGCGTGTGTGTTTGGAAGAGGAGAGGACGGTGTGGTGGTGGTTGTAGGGGGAAGGGGGAAGTGGGGGGGGAGCGAGAGGGAAGAGAGGACACGAGCACACCTGACGTGCTTGGGAGAAGCGTCGTGTGTGCGTGAGAGAGAATCGGTCACCGGAAGAAGGAAGGAGTTTTCTTGCTTACAAACAAGAGACCCGACTTAAGACGCGTGGGCAACAACAAAAAAATCGGAGTGAAGGGTGGGATCTCCCTTTTGTTGAGCGAACCATGTGCCCAAGGCACGTTTGGTCGCGAGGTGTTGCCCGTGAAGGTCTTTGCAGGGCTTCGGGGAGACGAGTCTCGACTGAAGGGGCAGCCCCTTTCGTGTCCCCGCGGGAGGGATGAGGTCTCATTATCATAGATTTCGCGCAACGGACAATTCAGGACTGTGGTTGTGATGAACACAAATGGGGATTATCATAGTTCTGTTCTTGTCATTTTTTCCTTCAAGTATGAACGTATTATTCTGTTCTTTTTTGGCGATTTCACTCTTCTGGTAATGAAATCAACTATCACTTTATTTGTGTCGTCCTTCAATCATCATCGTTGTCGTCGTCCTAGCGATTTTCCCACGCCAATGTGGGTTCTGTTGTCTCATGTTCTTCAATGCATACATATAATGCGTTGAAATATTTTTGTTGTGTAATCTACCAAAACCTTAGAAACATGAATACATAAAGGTTATGTGAATACGTGAATAATTGGGGTGAGTGCGACCATTAGGATATGTTTAATCACTTAGCGGGATTCATCGAAATAGTTGCGTATGTTAATGGTGTATCCAAAAGACGTGATTTCCTCTATTGGGATCCTTGATTTCCTAGTACTTAGTAGGTTAGATATCTTTATCACTTCAGCAAAGATTGAGTATTTTGATACACGATAGGTTATTTCAGCACACAAAGAGGGTTAACAATACGTGAAGGGATGCGGGAGATTCATGGTGGCCTGTTGATGTCAGGCGACGGATTATTTATCTGATGAACCATGATGCGATTTGTATTTCAATTCATTTGGTGCAGTGCTCTTAATCATCGATATGAGAAATGATTTCGGATGTTATAATAATAATAATAAATTTATTGTCAAAAAAGCAGTACAAACTGCGTATGACCACGTGGAGGAAAAAAAAACTAATTTACTGTCCGGAAGCAAGCAAGGGACCATCCCATCAATTCCGATCAAGGGCCCTAAGGCAGAGGCGGATTCAAAAAATTCAGCAAAAAATTCAGCAAAATTCTTTCCAGATAAGAAATAAGTAATTGGTTCTTTTTGTTTAATAGTTTTCATATCGATATTTGAGTCTGTTTTCAATTGTGAATAATAAACATTGAAGTTTGTAACACAGGGAGCGAATAATGAAAATCAGTCATGTAATACACTTTTCATGTAACTACGTTGGATATGCAATGGACTAACAAACTCTCCGGAGACACGAGGAAAATCCTTAGGAGGGGAAGATTCAAATGAAAAATGATCAGTAGACATTGGATACGATAAGACAGTGATGGTAACCATTTAGACGTCAATTTTTCATTCACCCTTCATTGAGTGAAGTTAGTCTGGCAAGTATTGATCTCCGAGAAGATAAAACTGAAGCGTTGAGGAGGGTGATGTTTTCTAAACGGATGGAATCAATTCGCTTTGGATGAAGCAACGGATTGCGACATTCATTGTGATTAATTTACGAACACAAATCATGAGGATGGTGACACTGCGTTACGTGTATTGTGGACAATGCAGTATAAATGAGTATAGTTTCATTTAAATTTCCACTTCGCAACGGCGAAAGTACTCGACAGTACGGTAGAAACTCTCTGATCCGGAATAATGTCTTCTGATTGTACGCAAGTTTCATATTTAACGTTAAACAATGTAAACGATATCAGAACTGTATGAACGTTATGAATATAACACATGATACTAAACAATCGAGCATTAAGTAACTCAAGTACAATTCCCTAAAAATGTTGTTTATTATTTACCACACGATTTCATTTGTCAGGACTCCAGTAGCTCACGTTGCGCCCTTTTCAAATAAATAAGTAAATTGAGTCTTTATTTGATGTCATCTTTAAACTCTGTTTTCTCGGAAAGGAAAAGGTGGAAGATGAAGTAATAAGAAACCCTCAGACTCATCTTTGAATGCTCTTTGCTCCATTCAGTTATCCAAAAAAGGGGCGAAAACAATGTATAAGTATTAGGGGACATGATGTGAATGTGTTTATACCTGATAAAACGTAATGTTGGAAATAATCTCTCGTATATTCATCTCGGTTTTACTCCTCCTTTTTTGTGTGAGTGTTTTCATGTAGATCTGTGGTAGACTATTTCATATCGGTACACGAGTAATTTATTTACTTTCTTCAATGCTGTTTTGTATTGGGATAAAATTTATAAATGTTATTATTTTCTTTGCAAAACCCCTTGGGGTCATCTAGCTGTCTGACTTAGAATGATAGTGATAGAATTCCCTCTAATAAAAGTTTTCTTTTCTGGGCAGGCAGTTTTGACCCTCAGGTTTTTACGATTTTCTGCTCCGTCTAACAAAGATCTTTAACAGGTTACGAACTAAATTCTATTATTTGTAAATTTTTCACCGGGGAGATCGAAAGAACTAGAGACAGATTCTATTGCGAGTTCTCTCCTTCGAAGAATTTCTATAAGAATTGATATATGTTCGGGTCGCGCAATATGCACGGTGATTTGCAGGATGTAATTAAAATGAGAACCTAGAAAATTTGTCAAAGGCGTTTGTGAACTGAAGTTTGTACATTCTTGACTCAAGTGTTTGTGTGCATCTCTTATCTGTTCGCAAGGCTGAGAGTTTGTGTCGTTTGTATGACTTAACGTGTGTACCAAGACGACTATCACGTGTTTCCTCTGTTGGTGTGAATGGCGTGAAGTTGAGTAAAACAATACCAGGAATTATAATCCCATATTGACAAAGCAATCCGTTGCTTGCTCTGTTCGTGATTGATATAACAATAAAAATCTAGTCTACTTTACAGGATTGGTTTTATTTGAATTATGAATTGAGTATCCAATGAAAAAACAACATACGATAATATTTTGTTAGTTATGGAACGAATTATGGTTAGTTATAAATGAAGAAACCTTTAATCGTACGTTGAACGAGAACCACAAGGTATTTGAAACAGGTCGCGAAGTCTCGGAAACAAGGACAAGGGTGGTCAACAAAGAAATTTGAGGGATTTGCATCGTTAAGAATAATATTTCGTTCGTACCATTGTTATATATTAATTAGTGGATCAATTATCACCTACTGTTATGTATGATGCTGAAATTCATGGTGCTATAACTTCAGTATCAGGAACTGATACCTTCCAAATCACGTTCCGTTGAAATATATATTGTTGTATTTGTAAATAGAAAATGTAGCTTATCTACATGGCGGTAGGCTATTGTTAATAGGTGGGACGAACGGTTGCATTGAGGGGTTAGTAGAAGTAGTTAGTAATAGTTAGAGATGTTGATACTAGAAGGAGCTGGATAGAGGAAGAAAGGTTTGCTTTTCAGTAATCACAGCTATACGAACGGGGACATTAAGGTGAAAAGCTACAAGTTTTCTGGTCCCACCGGGAATCGAACCCGGGATGACTAGGTGATGAGCAACATTACCACCTGCGCCATCTAGGGCTTCCGTAGGAGCTAGCCAAGTCAAGCCAACCTAAACTAAGTAGAAGCACTACTTCGTACAATAGAACGAAAAGATGCACAAATTGATTTAAATGTTTCTCAAATTGTATATTTTTGTTTAGAGTATTTGACGCCATATATCTACTTATTTTCTTAGTTCCGTCGTTTGTGGAATACATAATGCATGAGTAATTATAATTCCTTCGTTTTAAAATCAAATAATATAATAATAGTCATTTATATAAATACCCCACGATAAGCGTTGTAGTCCAAACTAATTCATGTTTTTCTCAAACTTCCCAAATTTGTAACGCGTTCACTTACTGCACCTGTAATATATTATTTTGAGCAGGGACACCGATGTGGGTTGACAAAAGAGTCACCCCTGGAATAGGCTACTACTAATAATAATTTTATAGAACAGTATAATGTAATTGTAAAAGGATGTTGAGAAATACACATACCCGTCATAAACTTACCATAATCATCTTTATCTCCTCATCCCAAATTTCAGATGAGATACTACTTCTCCGGCCATGTTCATAGAGCGAAAACGAAGGAGATAGTGACTGAGAAGGTGATAGGACAATCGAAAGAGGAAGGAAAGTAGTGTTGGTGGGGAGGGGCGAGTGCAGGTCCTTGTTAGCGTGATGGCGCTAAACGCACGGCGGCTTTCAGCGCTCGTTAAGGCCAAACGCTTCGTCGTCACATAGCCGCAGCGTGTTTACGCAATAGGGTTGTCCCTCCCACCCTACGGCAGCGGCGGCGGGGCGCCGAAAGGGCGTTAAGGAAATGCTGGAGGAGTCAAAGTGGGCAATCGAGAAAGCTATCCGACGACTCCTTTCCCGTTGGAAATAGATACATTGTTTCATAAGATTTGGTTTATTATAACACAACTCATTTCATCATTATCTTCAGAGATTTCCCCAACCTAATAAATTAAGAATACAATGAATATTTTATATAAATAAATAAATGAATATTGCAGCAGATTTGCGGCTTAATTTGAGATCGTGATTAAAAGCCCTTTTTCATTTTTCTTAACCAATAGTCATAAACGAGAATCATTGCGAAAAATAATTTTCGGATATGGATGGGATCGAAACCTTACATTTTAACAATGTATACTATATCTTATATAATTTGTCTTAATGTAAAATATTATTCAAACTCTTAAGTACCACTCAAAAATTTGCGATATTTGATTATTCAGTTAAACTAATCGTTTTTCATGTTATTTATTTCAAACAGTTTGTTCATTACAAAATATTACGACTTAAATACTATATATTTCCATAACATTTACAAAATCACTAACTTTTCGTTTATGTTTAGTTGCAATAATAATATTGGTAATTTTGTGAATTATTTAGCTGGTTAAATTTTTCTTCATTTGTTTTATTTCGTCGAAAATTCGGTTAACTGTAAAATAGTGCCTGAATAACCGTAAATTACAGTTATCTGATTATTTTCTATTGAAGCTAATAACGAAGCAAATTCGTTAATAACGAGGCAAATTATTTCAAATAAAAGTAGACTAGATGAACGATTATTGACCCCAAAATTAAATAAATTTTACAAATTGCTGAGGTAAATTCCGACGTTTAGTAAAAGACATGAGGTATTTATTTTGTCCTTACCTCAAAAATTCGAAAAAGTATGTAAGATATAAAAAATGATTTTTTTTGCGAACAGTTTGCATTAAACCCTTCAAACAGACTAAAACCAAATATTAACATCGCCAACGTGCATAAGTAGAGCAAGGCAAAAGTAAATAAAGACTGTTATCTGTATGGCCCCCAACGTGCCATGAAGGTAGTAGCTTCTGAATGTGTCGAGATAACATCAAGCGAGGTCCCTCGCGTTTTCCCTTCGCCCGCCAAACATCATCACTACTCCCTTCTCTTTCCGTTGAGCGGTGGAGCAGTTGTATGCTTAAATCAGTACGAGCGACCTGACGACTTTTCAATGAAGAATAAACCATGATCTATCAACTCGTCTAATAAAATTTGGACCTTGCGGCGCTTATATTTTAATGTAATCTTCTTGAAGTTAGTTACGCTTATTCAATTCAGCATAAATTGTTTAAAAAATTATTTGCCTTTGCCAACTTTTGTTTAAGTAATGCCAGTTAATACAGTGCGAAATAAATGTTTCCACAATTGCTCTTAACTTTCATCAATATTCTGGTATGAACAACAACAATTGAAAAAAATTTGTTTCATAAAACAAATACCAAGCTACCAGACAGATAAATTTTGACATACAATGTATTATCTGTAAATTTGTGGAAGTGGTAGAACGATATATAATAACAAGAGATTTGATACATTTTGAGAGTATAATAACTTTTACTGTATGTGAGAGACATTATATAGTTCGTTTATCCTTCTGAACACCTGATGGCGAGACACTGGATAAATGAGCACCCAATCTGATAACGTTTTTTAAACCATTGATGCTGAATTGAATACGCGTAACTAAATAAATTCGCTGCTCAAGTTTATCTTTGCTTTGAGAAATGTAATGTTTCTTCCCATTGCTAACAAATATCGTTTAACCCCTTTCGCCACCGTGTTGTCGATTCTCTCACATCGCAGGGGTGGTCGTCATTTAGTTCCTGGGTCCCTCCCCTTTTCTTCACCAGTCCGAGCAGTCGGAGCCTTTTCCTAAAACTAATAACGTTGGGAGGCGCGAGCGAGAGACGACAAAAAATTGTGTCGGCTGTTAGGTTGTTTTTATCCTCTTTACACGACTGCTCCGTTTTCTGAAGGAGAAAAAGGAAATCGGCGAAGATGGAATATCGGAGATGTGGAAAGGAAGATACAGATGAAGATCGGAATACGTGGTTGCGAAAGGTTGACACGAATTCTGTAGAAATGTTGAAAGGAAAGGAAAGGATGAAGCAGTGGTTGATTTAGAGTAAAATAGAACCAAGATAGGGTATTGAAGGAGACGAGGATTTATTTGTGTGGGAATGACAAAAGAATGTGTGATGAAGTTAAAAGTAGAAACTTTGAGAATATACTAAAAGGAGAGGAAAGATAGCTGAGAATACAGAATTCGAGGGGAGATGAATGATGGAAGGTGGGGTGAGGAAACAATGTAAATAGTGGATGGTGGTATTCTCTCACCCTCATCTTACATTTAAAAGTAGTAGAAGAAAGCAAGAAAATTAAGAAGAAGTAATGTTATTACAGAGATTATTGTATCCAAATTTATGAAGGTGGTTTTGAAAGGTATTCTTAGTTTAGAAGTCAGGAGATGCTGTAAAGACACGGATGAAGACTGGTAGAAACGTTTATAAATGATACGGATTATGTAGTTGTTGGGGTACACTGAGGGAACAGGAATGGATATGAGATCCAAATTCAGAGGAGGGAAAGAATTTCTTCAAACTTTTGGATCTCATATGCCAATCTTTGGATGTGACATTTCGGTTTTACAGTATCCAAATTATGAAGTTGCGATGTTATATCAAGAAGTTTAGAGAATTCCTTTCCTTTCTTAGGATTGAATCTCATATCCAATCGTAGGGTACTTATATCCTTAGTGTACACTTCTGAAGAGATACTTTGATTGCATGAAGAATGAAGATGGCGGGAGAAAAGGTTGCGAGAGAGAGATAGAGGAGGCGACTGCTTGGCCGTTTTATAGCCCCGAAGGGAGGGAATTTAATTAAAGGAAGCACCGGCGTCTACCCGCGCCTTCTGTCCAACCGGGGTCAGTAAAGCGTGGTGAGTTACGTCGTTCCAACCGCCTCCTGGCACCGCCTTCGCCGCCCCCAACGTGGCTTCCACCGCCTCCACCAGCATTTGGACCCTCCCTCTCGACGTATCCACCCTCGATATGAATGCTTGTTGCGGAAAAATATCATTTACTTCGGAAGGTACACTAAATCCATACAACTGTGCGTTTTTCCATGTCTTCTTCCAAGAAATATATTGCACTTCTTTATTGCTCGATCTGGAGCAGCAATACCTCTTCAAAGCGTATTTTATTCTGCGTAGGTTTGAAAATTAGTGTCAGCTTGTGGGACAAGTCAATACTTCGGTGACATAAATTTGTGAATTTTGTTTCTTGAAATCATTATATCTTGATTTCTATGTTTGTTCTTGAAATCATTTGATTCTCCAAATACTCCGTGGTCATACGCAGTTTGTACTGTTTTTTGAAAATAAATTTATTTATTTTATTTATTTATTATGAAGTTATAAACGCAGAAACTGTTTTCAATCCACTTATTGGATTTTAGGTAAGGATCCTCTGAAAATATTAGTTTACTAAAGTGGTATTTTGAATATTTTTAAGCGTAATATATGTAAGGAGTGATGGAAATATTTAATTGGACTGGTAAATGAAAGTTGGGCTCCCGTAAGCTTAACGATATATCGAAGTTGAACTTTCTTCCCAATAATTGGTGAAATAGGTTATACACACACTATAGATTCTATTTAATTTATTTCTAAAGTATAAACTAATTTTTAATACCAATCAATTTGCTTCTGTAAGTAACACGCCTCCAATAAAGCGTAAACCTTTGCTAGTGGATGCAGTTGAATTGAAGGTTGGAAATTTAATAGTTTGATTTTCGAATCTCATTATAGGTAAGTATCCTTCACTGCCTAAGTGGTATTGGGATGAGTATACAAATAATTATCCTTCAGGCAAATTCATAAACTATATCTTGAAGGCCACTTATTAACGGCCAATCTTAACTACATGATGTCGTGACTTCTGTTTAAAAGATTATTCTTTATGACTAGTGCATTTTTATATTCCTCGCTCGTTGAGTTCAGTTCCAAATAAATTGAAAGTAAATTTATTGCGAACTATTTCAAAGGATTTATTCAATAGTAAAAGGAATGTTCCAATCTTCATTTGATGTAGTGAATATTTGGGAGATCTTTTTATCTCAGTTCAATCTATTATATTTATGAAATAGTAATAATTAATCTGTGGTTATTTTTCTGATGGAAGATGGGGTATTGTGAGATAAACTTGTAGGTTAGGAACCACTTGATATGTATCCTTCTTTCACCAATTCATTGCGGATTTTTGAAGGGACGGAATCAATTAGGTTCAGTGGCCAACCCAAGATCAGAACGTAAACCAAATGGCAGGCGATAGCCAATAGTGGAGTTCATTGGAGTGGTGGGAGAAGAATGGAATGCCCAGGTAGAAGTGGGAGCGATGTTAGGGGCAACCTATTAGCACGATTCTGCGATCCAATCACCTGGGGATCATCGGAGGAGGAACAGAAAAGTACGTGGCATGAGGGATGAAACATGGGGGATACAATGCCTTGCGATTGGTTGTGAGGGGTGAGAGTGGATGATACAATTTATCGGAAGATGTAAGACATTACGAATGTTTTTCGTTCCAAACTCCTTGCGATGTTGTGATGGTCGGAATAAATCATATCTTCGATTATTTTAAGGAAAAATATATAAACGTTTCTTCCCTGCGTATCTTAAAGTACTTTGGATGAATCAAAGAAATATTTTTTGAAGAGAAAGTAATATTGTGTGACAATTGTATAACTTAAATTAAATATTTTATAAATATATGCCGTAATGCGCATAAAACTCCACGAATACAAATTTCGCAAAACTACTTAATAATTAGAAAAGAGAACATTTTTTAACTGTTCCCAACTCATATTGCTTTGTGTACGAAGTGCTTCACGATTATTGTAAGCATTCGTCTTGGTTACCTGAGATTAGTTGACTTAATGCTGGCATTACGCGCGAGGAAAACTCTTCAAAAACCACTACAATTACGAAATGCTCGCTTGTTTACCGAAGCAAATGCGCGCCTTCTCCCCTTCCCTCTCCCCCACTCCACCACTGCGGCCGCGCGACCGCAAGTGTGAACGACTCCACACCTCGCGCTACGCCTCAGGCGCCGCCTCCGCCGCCACCTCCATCATCAGCGTCTTTGCGTCGCTGCCCGAGGTCGCAAGGTCAAACCGGTGACTGCGATCCCACTTCGTAAACGGTTGCTTAGCTTGAGATGGGGATAGTTTAGGACAATTGTAATCGGGCAATGAGAATTGTATTCTAAATGGCGAGGCTTGGTGCTGGCGATTTGGGCTAACTGGAGAGGAGGTAGGTGAAAAAATACATAATAGTGACGGAGCAGTATGGTGATCATTTTTACTCCAAGCTAAACCGATACCCAAAAAAGTTAATTGCGGGTGAAACATTTGACTATTCTTGAGAAAGTGAACGTCGTATCTGACGCAGATGATGATATAATAATAATAATAATAGTAATAAAAGTATCTTTATTTTGGCGAGACTTAGACCATAAGGTTTCGTCTAACGAATATGTTCTACATCAAATGTTTTTCGGGGATAAAATCTAATACTTAGCACTCATCCATTAATGTTCACTGTACCACTTACGTATACAAATGTTTTATATGGTTCCCAAATTTATTTCGAGTTTTGGAAATAGCATGGGCAATATTCGTCGAACTTCTTCACTCTTTCATGCGTATCAGTTTTCTTGGTATAAAGTCAAAGCAATCATGGTGATTACGATAATTGGTGTAAATTAGTTTCATTTGTGGTAATATGCGAGTCGGGGCAACCTGTTGGCACCAAAAGTAAATACAGCCTGGCACTGTGTTTGATGGAGGTTGTGGTATCGAAGGCAAGTGGCAGCGGCGTTGGTGGGCCATGCAATGAACGCCCGAGGCCCGGAAATGAGAGGCTTAGCGTCGGTGTACGTGAGGCTCGCCATGGCATTCTTGCCTGCTTTCGCGTGTAGCTTGTGCACCCAGCGTTTAGCTTGTTTTCGTTTAACGTGCTGATGGGACTCACCGTGGAACACCAGTAGCATCAGTAAGGAATCTTCCTGTTTCACTTTATTCCAAGCGGCAATGTTTCTTTTTATAACTTGGTAGTAAAGATTCAATTCAGAGTTAGGAAAGTAAAATATTCTACTGATGGGATCGGTAAATGATAAATGGCAGGGCGGAAAAATTGATTACTAATGCATTCTATTGAGTAGTTTTTGCTTAGTTTTTGTTTAAATAAGTAATAGCAATTTCCTGTTATTTGCGAGCTTTCTTGAACATTGATTCTACGTTGTTTGAAACTTTAGAACTTAAACAATCATTATTCTTGGTAACTCGATAGAATATTTTGTTCATTTGTTGAGGATGATTTGATCAATTTTGTGTTAGGAGACTAAAACGATGTCTTTAATATTCGTATGATATTTTCGTTACGTGCAGGTGCACTGCCTGTCAGTCCTGATCTTGAGCTTTCTTTTCAGAATGATTGATGGCCCCTACGATTCCATTTGAAACTGAGATCTCTGTCAAGGACCTCTTATTCCATTGCTTGACTCCTTGGCCGTCCCAATAAAAGCACTTCGATGTTCGAATCCGTATTCCAATACCTGAACGCCACCATCAATGCCCCCCGACAAACGCGAGGGCAACATGGTATTGATGGTTAGGGGTGGCAGATGGTGCAGGTATCGTGAAAGGGGGACGCGATTGCACGGGGAGAGGTAAACCTGTAATATCCCGCCCTCGTTGATTCTTCCTTCACCACTTATTTCTTCTTAGACCCCCTCCGCTGCCCACTCGGGGTGTAACGGGACCGTTTGCCGGCGTTTGTCCACTCTGTTAGCGTGCACAGGAATGCCCAGGACCAACAAGAGCGCGCTGTGTGTGTGCTAGTGCTCCCAGGGTCAAATACCTGCCTGGGCCAACCCCCGCTCTGCCACCTCATATTCTCTCTCTGCCTCCTCCTCCTTCACCCCCTCTCACTCACACACACACAAACACTCTCTCTCTCTCTCTCGCCCTTTTACCTTGGCGCACCTTTTGCCGGTATTCGACCCCCTCCGCTCACTTTCCTTTCCATGCCGCTTTGTACTAGTTTGTTTACTTCTTCACATGTAGGTGTTACAAGGGTACGATTTCTTTAGCATGATGCAAGTCTTATCATCGGCTTAAACGTTCTGTTTAGGATGCAGTTCGCTTCTAACTTGAGTATACTCCCATTCGTTGGGTTCTGATATTTTTTTCTTGTAACTCCACTTCTCGGGGTTGTATATATTCTCAATTATTTGTGTTTATGTAACTTAAGTTTTTACAGGTTTCTTCATTGTATCTTCATCGCAACCTCGTCTTCTATAATCCCAAGTAATCTATATTTTATTAATCTCATTTTTTATCATCTAATTATTCTCACATTTTTCACAGGTATTTGCGTCATTTAATCGGTTTCCGGTCCATTTTCCGCGCAACAGGTCTCATAAAATTTCGCATACTTTATGGGCTCTACATTCCCATCATTGTGTGAAGACTCGTGTCAAATTAGGCTAATCGATCCAGTTAAATGTTTCCAAACTGTTTCATTAAACTGTGGTAGGAGAGAAAAAATATATTGTTTTCATTACAGATAAAAGAACATAAGAAAATTTGGATTGAAAGTTAGGTACTAGAAAATCTAAATTCCAAATAGGATCTGAATTATTCTCAAATATATTCCAAGGGTTTACTAATTCATTGATAGCAAAATGGTGCATTCTTTTCCACGAAGTCGTTATAAATAACGGATCATCCTCATCGTGCATGTGATCAAGCAGTGCAAGTGGTTGACGTATTTTCATTTTTGATTCTTTGGGGTTTCGTGGTCGATGTCCATTTTTTAGTGAGCAACGAGTGTAAGGGGAATCGCGTCTTCTCAAGAGCACTCTCCCGTCGTGAAGCACTTGAAACGTCGTCGGTCGACGGCGCAGCAGAGAAGGTGATGGAGGCGGAAGCATTGCCACTTGCGCACCCACGAACAATACCCCGCGTGCCGCCTCCGAGCTGTCGAATCACGCCTCAAGAGAGAAAGAGAGAGAGAGCGTGCAAACATAAGAAAGACTGGGAGGGAGGAAATGCGACGGACCGAGAACGACCTTGATGGCGCTCAATGGCAGTCAATTAGCGAATAAATATTGACAATGGCGCGAACAGCGGTAGTTGATGATGGGTAATGTATTTGATGGGGATGATAATGGATCGCTCTGTAGATGTGATTCGAATGTCCAGATGTGAATGCCGCTGAAACATACAAAATATAATCTTGATTTTCTTATCAATTGTGGAAGTATGTTTGAAAGAATGATTTAAAATATTCTTCCTGCACCACCCATTCTTCGTAACAAATGGACACAGAATTATATATTTAAGAGAAGATACTTAACAAACATGGAACGTAGATATATGAAGTTCAAAATATGAGATTAAAAAAATGAAATTAAAACCCTCATCAAGAGCTGGATGTGTGACGATTATGCTCACATTATTATGGACTGCTTAATGCGTAGCTCAAGGGTGAAGTACTCGAAGGAAATCCAACTATTAGAATTGTATTGCAAGGTGAAATGGAATCAATCAGTATCCTTTTACTATTATTTAAGAGATGAACATGTCGACTCACAAATAATTCAGACGTGCTAGAGAAACGACCGAAAAAAATGGGAAGGATTGAACTATATGGAGCAATGATGGTGCCAGCGGTTGCTTCTGAATTGATCGGCGCCATCTTAGCATTTACGACAGCAAGTAGCGGGGATGTCGACAGGAACACATACGGGCAGCATGGGACGATAGTCAGGTAGACTTAGTGAATCAGTAGATGGCGTGCTTCCCTTCACAAATTGTACCTGCAGACAGGTAAATGGTCTTTCAGAAAACGGTATCGCTTTATCTGGCACAGGAAAGATTATATGTAACACCCAATAATTTAGTTGAAACATTTCTGGTCTTGAAGCATTTGGTCTTATTTGTAATGTAGTCTATGTAGGCATTCTGTCATGTGTAGTGTGTAGTCTAATGTGCTTGGAAATTGTGCAATTTTAAACAATCACGTGTTAATATGTTAGCGTCTGGAGAGAAACATAAAATTTTGTCTCAGATGCTTATAATGTACGCATTCGTTACCGTTCGTTGTTACTGAGTAAATTGTCCTTGAATCTCGAAGTGTGTAGCAGGAAAATGAAAGTAACATTGAATTAAATCATTTCAAAGACTATATGAATTCCTTTTCTCGTTATCAAGGTGTGAAAGGAAATATAGCTTATAATACAAGTCCTCATGATTATTGTGTTGACAAAGGGAATCTTCAAAACAAGTCGTGAAATAAATGAACCTTCCTTCTATGGAATCACTCTATTGTACAGGTTGTTTTTTAAAGGCGCTAGATGAATCACAGTGGTTATATATCATTATACGTACAAGTTTTGTTGTTGTTGTTTGTGTACGCGAGAATTGAATTATAGCAAAAAATAGGGATATATTTTATGCTTCTAGAGACGTAGACTGTTATCTTACTAATGAAAGAATAATACGGGGATCATTACCTAGTCATAAAAGTTAAATAAAGGAAAACGTCTAAGTAAATATCTTCATTGCGTTTAACTAAAGGTTACCGCAAAACACTACATGTTTAAGAAAGTTTAAATTCTATAGTACCTCTATGTGTCTATTTGCTAATATATATATATATATATATATATATATATATATATATATATATATATATATTAGTTTCTTGAAGAAAAAGGATTTCCATTATGGATCACTACCTAAATTAATCTTGACACTGAAAAATTCGTAATTAGACAAAAATGATTTTTTTCACTTCCTGTGAGATTGTCAAGGTCAGTTTTTTTCTCACAGATTCATCTTATGTACTAAAATTTAATAACTAACTTCAAATTTTTGAACATCCCCACAAACTGTTCATAGCTATACCACGGAAGGACAGACAAAATTGGACTCTTCTCGCATAATTTGTTTGGTCATTATCCATCATCTTTACCTGTTTCTGTCTTCACAATAGGTGTACTTTCGTTTCGCAACGTTTCGGATGTTCTGTCAACGTCCGTCTTCAGGTGTCCGGCAGCATCGGTATTCGAACCAGGGTGTCTTGGTTCTTAAGGCGAGGACGTAACCATTGGGCCACTGCGACCCAATACGAATACCGGTGCTACCGGACGTTGAGAGAACGTCCGAAACGTTGCAAAACCAAAATGCACCTATTGTGAAGATATAAACAGGAAAAGACGATGGATAATGACCAAAAAGATTGTAATAAAAATGATGAAATAACATAGTCAAGAATTTCATACAGACAAGAATCTTCTCGTATAATATTCACCATATATCAAAGACAATTCGAAACAATTGGACTTGAAATTTTGATTGGTATGAATAAATGGATGGAACCTCGATTATCATAACTTCACTAAACAGAGGTTCCGTGTTATCAGAGTCATATCTACTTTATACTAGTTTATTGTGTTTATTCTACTTTATTTCTTTTGTTAATATACGCATGCATTAATTTTCTGTCACTCCGCTATAAACTCACGTAACGCATAAAATTTAGGTAAATTATTTTTACTTCGCTTGTAATTGTCATTAATTGAACTATTATAGGATGCTGAACCCAATTTTTTGTAAGATTATTGTCTATAAGTGTAATTTTGTTTGCAACTTTGCAAGCAGCTGTGATTAATTGATGATTTCCTTTTTTCATTAAACACACGCCATTTCAACAAGTTGCGAATACGATATAGTAACTTCCTGTAATACAACGGCATCGTACAACATAAAAATATATATCACAGGAGCCAGTAATTTCGTGTCCCCTCTCCTCTATTACTTCCATCTTGCCCCAAGGGCAATCCCGGGAAGAGTGGCTGTGATGTATTGTGAGCGAGGTGGTGATGCGGCGGCGTTGCTTTGTGAGAGACCGCAAGGCTCTTGACTGTGCTCGAATCTTAGCCGCCGGCGACGCTGCCGGCCCGCGCTGATTGCTTCTGCCTTTGAGCGCGGCTCAGCCTGGATTATTCCACGCCGATGATCTTCTCCCTGCCGCCGTTCTGGATCTCGTCTGTCACAATCACCTCCTTGCCCAATATGAGTTTGGTGGATGCCGCGAAAGTGGGTGATGCACGAGATGATGAGTGGATTGGTTGGTTGATGGGTTTCGAGTTGGAAGAAGAACATGGAGAGAGTATATGGCTTAGTCCTCTATGGAGGTTTTGGATTCTCCCAAAGGAAGAAGTAAAAACAATTCGATGTATTGTTGCTTGTGCAAAGTATGATTGAGTCTTGGTTGGGAATTATATCGATGCTTATTCTAAAAAACAGTGAAATTATGGGTAGAATTACTTCTGTTCTTGCTTGAGTGATTTTTGTTTCAATACGGAGGGAATTTTTGTATATTTGACTTTCAACTCAATTACTATATTCACCTCTTGCCATGTTTCAATTAAAGATTTGTCTTCACTTCTTGTGAAGATCTTGTCTCCTGCTCCTCTGGCTAGTTATTTCACAATAGACCTCTTTCCCATATTTTCTTGTGAAAGAACCTTTGAGAAAGCAATTCGTCAATAGGTTGGTCCATCTTGGATCTTTGCATAGTTGCCATATTAGAAACTAGACATGGTGAGCGCTCGAGAAAATAACAAAATAAAATGTATCGCTAATAAATGATTGCATACGAAATAAAAAGCTGCAATAAGCACCTGCAAAATTCTTAATTGTGTATTTCTTCGTTCTCGTATTGCTCTCAGCCGATGGCGGGCATTGCGCCCGAGGCATATGTATGGTCGCACGCTATTGGTCTTGTCCTTCATCGTCCCTAACGCCTTCATCGTCGTCAATGCTTGAGGCAAATGATTGCGTGGAGGTGCATCTAAGACTCCAGCGGTCTCTCTTGATAGAGACGGGGGAGTCTCTCCTCGCATCAATGAGCGACCCCGCTCTTCCCTACCCTGTTTCGCCGCGGGTGTGCCCCATGGTTCGCATCTGTTTGCACGCCAGGTGTTGAAGATCGTTTTCGATTGGGGGATCTGAGCCACTGAAATAGATCTTCCGGGGGACAGTTTCTATCAAAAGAGGTACCAATGATCCGGGGTAATTAGTGGGGACGTAACTATTATTTGGTGAGTTTCAAAAGGCATGTTGATGTTCCTTTTATAAAATGCTTAAATGCTCATTAGACTGTTTTCGACTGTGGTTTGGAGGATTAAAAAATTAACCCTCCTGCGTGGAGTCGAGGCAGAAGGTGACCACTTTCTTTGCGAGGGTATTTAAAACCTTTACCTGTTTGTCGGAAGATGTAGTGAGGAGAAAAAGTCGGTCATGTTCGCGAAATGCCGTCTGAAGACGTTCTAAATATTTCTTTTCTACCTGCTCATGCCGTTTATATACCGCATGTAGATTTTTATTTTATTGCGGGAAGTCGTCTAGAGACATCCTCGGCATTTTCCTTTTATTCGTGGCGTTCTAAATTAAGAACATTGTATCTCATCTTGAGAGAGTGTGTAAATCATTTTCCAATCTAGAAGAAAGAATAAAATGATCAAATTGATCATAGAGTTCACCTGAACTCTGTTAGATAAAAAATGTATATATAAATGCATTTAGGCCGACGAAATCATTGCACATGATTTCAGTACAGCGGAAGGGTTCCCACCTCAGCATTCTCTAACTGCCACGGTCACTCCTTCCGAACGGGCACTGAACCTCTTTTCCTGCTACCGCAAAACAATGCCAAAGGGCGCACCGAGAAGGAGAAAAGAGAAAGGGAATGACGTCTCAGCACGGATTCCCGCTTACTTAAACAGAAACCCATGCCGTCTCTAGACGGGCTGCCGCCGATAGGAAGAAAATGTCATGACGTCTAAAGACGGCATAACACGCGGAAGTTTAAGTAATGATTTCGAGAAACAGTATTTCTGCACAACTTCATTAGATTTTGTAATATTTGAGACTTTATAAATTGTTAAAGAATTTAAAAGATAACAGAGGGGAAAAACTGGTATTTCCCCACCTCTCCCAATCAGCATTTGTTATACATGTAACAATATTACAATCGAAATTGTAAAACTGACAATCAGTAATTATAACTGATATCTTTATGATTATTTTAACCGATGTGCAAACCAGACTAAATATTTCTAATAAATCAAGAACATTAAAATTGAGTTAATATGTGCTTTATAGAAATGTCATCATATATCACAATCTTGCAAAACTGATGGTGAAGAGAACTATTAGAAACTTGCTTCTGGGATCTCTTGAGAATGTAAGAAGTCGTCAAATCCATTATGTCTCCGAGGTACAGTGCCATCAACTAGGATAAGTAAGAAATCGCCAGGAGTATTTTTGATAGTCTCCTGATGTGAAGAAAGTATAAAAGTGTATCATCCCCATCATGTTTGTGATACCGTGGATCTCTGCACCTTCATGCTCATCCGCCATGTGTTGTGTGAGTCCGCAATACCCTCCACTTGGACTCGCTTGGGCCGCGTAATTATCCCGCGGTGATGTCTCATTCTCCGGACTCCGACTCCCACCCCTCCTACGCGTTTCCTCGCCCTCCCTTCCTCTCTCTCCACGACCCGTACGCCCACCTCCGCAGCAACCATCCATCAGCACGAGGGCAGCGGGGCTCGACCGCCGCCTGTATCAACAGCGCCAGCGGGGACGTCGAGGTTAAGTGACGTCATTAATAACACGTGTAAACTAATCAGCGTGGCGTCGGGCGTACAGTCTGGAGACCCGGAGGCGGAGGTCCGCTCAGGCCCTGTGGCGGACGATGGGCAAACGCGCGCCTCGCTGAACCCCTCACATCGGCCTGCTTCGCTGTTTATATAAATTAAACGACGAATTAAAGCCGAGGACGATCGCCGGTTTATCTAATTAAAATCTGGAGTCGAGAGAGATGGAGAGAGGAGGGGGTTGAAGAAGTGGGACTGGGCCGCGTCCGGGGGCCGGCAGGTACCCATCACTCCATTGACAAATTGAATTCGTGTTAGCGCCGAGATAGGCTGGGCTTCAATGCATTTTAATTACATTGTGATCATAAATATGGGGGAAATTAAACGCTTGGCGAGAGGTGATCGGACTGAGGTGGCGAGATGCCTCGAAGTGGTGGGAAGGTGATAGGGGTGGAAGGTTAGCTTCGGACAGATGGGAATGAAGTAATGAATGTAGGGAGGCAATTGTATGATTAGAACGTGGAACTGGCGATTACGGTATTCATGATGGAATCTCTTATATAGCAATAATACAATGACCTCTACTTCACGATTTTAATTATCGTAATGGTAATATCAATTAGTCGAAAGCTGTGTGATCTTTCTTCGTTATCTTTTCTACAGTGTGTCCTTATTGAAAAATATTGAGTCCTGGCTTTTTTTCATGTATGTGCTGTTATTGACACTATTCTGATTATTCGTATCAGAGCAATGTTCTACGTGCAGGTGATTGAGGGGTGAATGCATTGAATTATGAAAGTATTGCCCTGACACCAAGAGGTAACTGATCCCACAACTTTAGAATGGACAGTTCTGCGTCATTACCACTTAATGCCATAAACTTAGGTGTGAATTATATACCATCTGATTAGGTAGTTGAAGCACTACGGGAGCATCACACACCATTCTCTATTGTTGTAAATGTGTGAAAATCTTGTGATTTATCGAAGCATTATTTCGATATTTCTAACAACCAATTATAAAGATATTCCCTTACCTAACCTTTTGTCTAAAATTACTTTCCTAAACACAATTGGAAAAGGAATCGAGGAGATGAAGCGTGGGTTTCGCTACAAATAAAAAGATTCTGTTTCGATGTTTCAGTAAAGTTGGTAAAGAAAATCATCTCATCTGATCTTCTACGAAATGCAACTTCTTTTACGTTCTTAAGTAGAGTAAGGATTAGTATCCAGTCTCTCTAATTACTACAACTCTAATTTGGTACCACATTTTGATCACTTGTTTAGATATTTGCCATCTTATGTGTTTAGATGATGATAAAAATAAGGAAGAGTGGGTAGTTGATGAAGTGTGCATAATGCAGGACATATCAAAACCTCATTTCCCACGCCTTGCTGTGAGTGCAAACCCAAAACTTTTGACATAGAAACTCACTGATACTGTTTGTCTGATGCACGAAATGAAGCATTTGTTTTACTATTGCATGCTTTTCTAACGTAATAATTTTAAAGGCATTGATGTTATCAATGTGTAGATAAAAAAATTGTACAATTCAAAACATTAATTTTCAAAATGTGACTTTCAAGTATGTTTTATGGGATTGTTGATGTGCTTGTGTGAAAACGTCAGAGATAAGTTTATTTATTATGTAACACGGCCTTGTACTGTCTTCTTTGTCATTAAATTATTTATTTTCTTTAATTGAATTTTGCTACTTAATTTCTCTAGTGACCATGAAACGAAATATTTTCATTCATATTGATCAAATCAACTAATTATTTACCTCTTTTTCTTTTTTAAACGTTTTTTATCGAGGAGCGGACATAATGTTTGAGGAACCATTTTATTTTTTTAAATGTTGATGTCTTAGAAGTCATGGTTCGTAATGTATCACACTCCAGAAAAATAGTAATTATTTTGAGTTATGACACTTGTCTATCAATGTGTTCGATTCGTGTTGCTACATTGACGTGGAGCGGATGCATTGCGTGCCAGAAAGCCGTAGTTTCCTGGGTCCGCTACCAGATGTGAGTGAGGCGATGCGGTTACGCTGGTGGCAGCGTGTGGCCGCGACGAAGACGAAGACGGGAAGGTAGCGAAAGAGTCGAGGGCCCCCCGAGGGCGGCGGCGGCAGGAGCTGTGCACGGTGACGCATCCCGCAGCGAACGCGCGTAAAAGTCTGCGGAGACGATTTACGCACGTGGTCGCGGAGTCGTCGCCCCTCCCCCTTCGCCTGCCAACGCTGCGTTGTGCAGCCGCCGCCGGTGCCGCTGCCAGCTCCACGGTGTCTCACAGCCTCCGGTGGCGTTTGCTTCCAGACATTGCCTCTCAATGAGAGGTTGGCGACGAAACGATTAGAGGCAATGGGACAATTGAAATCCCCTATACCACTGTAAATAATTTCCATATTCAAAAGTTTATGAAGGTTTAAAATGTAAGATCTAAAAGTAAACAAAATTAACCTGATTTAACTATAAACGATAGTATTCTCAGATGATACAAAAACACGTTGTGAAGCGTTTCCACAGAACTCCGTTTGTCAGTAAACGCTATGTCAAAACATTACGAATTAATCGATCTAAGTGTTAANCTCCGTTTGTCAGTAAACGCTATGTCAAAACATTACGAATTAATCGATCTAAGTGTTAAATATAAAAGTGAGTGAAATAAAAAATTTTGGACGGCGAAAATTAAAGGGAATATGCATACATGTACCGTAAGATGTAAATGTCATTAATTCCACTTTAAATGCTCGTTGTAATAGGAGTCAAGACAACAAACAATCTCAGGAAGTTAAATAAAAAACCCTTTTACGGTGTGAATAAACAAAACAATTGGCTGTTAATATATTGACGTAACTAATCCCTTAAAAAATTAGAATTAATTTCGACATTATTAAATTGTAAAAAAATACGAAAAAATTGTTTTTTTATGAAAGATTCTAACAGTTCTAGTATTAATTTATAGCTCTTTCTCTTCCAAGTAACTGGCATTTTTTTAATCATACGTATTTTTGTAAATACTGGATTTCTAACTTAGAACGAATTATTTTGTTTTTAACATAAAAAAAGAAGAAATTTCTGTGAATTGAGATTTGATGAATGAAAAAGATAATTGCAATAGAGATACTGAATATTAATATTGTCTTCGGGAATTTTTGCTTAACATCGTGTGAGTCCTCTGGAAGTGTCCCCGAAATGTGGGTACCTCTTGTTTCAAAGCAGGGAATCAACGAAGATGATATGGAATATGATATGGAACTTCAGTATGGATTGAGCGGGAAATAAACCATTACGGTGTTTCACCGCCAGACCATACTCCAAAGACTGACAACAGATAACAGTTGATAAATTAATAGCATTCTTAGGCTTCCTACACCAAAAACATCTAATAGTATATCCTCAAAGTATTTTCCAACGTTTCTCAAGTGATAGACAAGAATATATTTTGAGATAGTGTTCTACAGATAATAATAATGTCGGGCAGATCCGCTGTTACTTGAGCAACTGCCACGCACGTAATGAAAAAAATTATTATCACATACAGGTCTTTGCTTCTAAAGTATGGGAAGAATATACTTTTCTACTTAACGATTCTAGTCCCAGTGTTGTGAGACAAAGATACTTATCTTACTTTCTTCAAATTATTGCTGAGATTTCGATTTTGCCTGGCATCGTTTGCTCAAGTGTTTAGCGAGGGCACACTTTGTAAAATCCGGGATTGTGGGACCAATAATAATTGGTATTACAGAGTAGCGATTTACTACAGAGGTTGCGTGGCAAGTTGATTCGAGCTCCGAAAGACGCTGGAATAGGATAGCACCGTTCTAAGGATCTAGTTTATTACCTTTCTTCTTCTTCTTCTTCCTCAATTGGAATTAATGTTCAACAAGGACGATAGGAATTAATATTTTTAATCATAGAATCATTATTAAAATAAACATTTACATACAAATTAAGTTCAGTTTTATTTTCTTTCATGGTTTGTTATTTATTGGCTTCGTTAAGGCCTCAAGTTTCTAATGGCAAGCTCCTGTTGTGTAGACTTCATAAATTCCTTTTCGTAATTATGGTCCAAGCTCCATTAAAATTGCTGAAAATTTTGCAATAACCAGTAATTTCTATTCGTGTGTTTCCGCACTTTCATTTACATTTTAGTAATACGTTCTTGCGTCAGAATTTGTATCGTATTTTCGTACTTCGTTTATATTCTCCTATCGAAGAGTATTTACTTTATCGGGAACAAATGGAGGACTATCTTTCATGTTAAGTATTACGCTTTGCTCACGAGTACGCAAGAATACGACGTTGAAATATAATTTTGCAACCGTCTGGTATGAATATTTGAAGAGGTAGACTCGTGATAATGGCCCGAATGAGAGAGTGGCGTGTAATTACACTTATCTGACTTCGGAAATATCGAAGGAATTCAAGGACTTATTACTATTACACATGACTATTACTTCATATTCAATATATTATTTTGTTTGTCCGTACTTACGGTTGCCTACTATTATGTTCACCATCGTTGTGTGAATAGTATGTTCATTATTTCGTGTTTTATTCTGATGGCTGGGTGAAATCAGTAGTGCGTGGCAGACCAACTCACGCAATGAATGTCCATAAATTCTCACAAATGTACTCCGCTCTCACCTACGCGAATCACTCTTTCTCGTACTTGCTTCCTTATTGACATTTTATGAACACGCGTTGTTGCGTTCGACTGCAATTGATGTTTACCGAATCTCATTTTTCACTTTATCGTTATATTTTTGTATTCCGGATGCCTTCTATACCAATTATTCTCTCTCCCATTCTTCTCTTTGCATATTACTTTCTATACACGTAAAATGTCTCGTGAATTCGTTCGTTCGCATTCTTGCTTTGGAATATTCCTAATTT
>NNCF01125876.1:535263-614327 GCA_002313205.1 Laupala kohalensis | reverse complement strand
TATATATATATATATATATATATATATATATATATATATATATATATATATATATATATATATGTTTCTATTAGTCAGATTTACATTCAAACACATATAATCGTCGTTTTTTCGTGTTTTTGCATCACTCTTCTCTGTGTATTATACCATAAAATACTTCTTCGTAGATATTCGTTTTTTACTCTCCATGCCAATTTTATTTTATTTGTACTATTTTTGCAAGTTTTATTCTTCGAGATTGTTTATAGTTTTCCTCTGAAAATTTGGTGATGGGACTCTTTCTTTTTCTCTTCACTCTTATATCCTTCTCTTTTCCACGCACTCAGCAATGATCTTCACTCCACATGACGAATTCACCGAAGCTACGTCTTCATCCCAGTGGTTGCGCCACACTATTAAAATGGTATAAAGCATAATTTACTTCAAGGGCGAAGTGCAATGGTGTCTGTCTGACTGTGGGCTGGCGTGAATATCCGCAATGTCGAGACTGTCGTAAGGGAGACCACAAAGCCTTAGAGCTGTCCACTACGGAGGCTTTAAATAATCTTCTATCCTTTTAATATCGTTTAACGTCGTCGCCACTCGGAATTTTTGTCACCTTTATGGCTTCTCCGAGATAGTGTTGGGATCTTTTATTTTTCATGACATATTTCGCATGTCATATCAAAGGTAGTAATGGTCTAAAGAGAGTTTATGTTCTCACGCTAATTCTTGTGAAGGACAATGGAGTGTTCAATTAATTGTCACGATGTGTCAAGTTAAGAACAGAAGGATTCACCTTCTTTTTTTTCAAATAGAATTACTTTCTTTTTGGGGTGAGACGTGCTTCCAAACTCCACCCCTCAATAGAAATAAAAATTAATTTCGTTTGATGTAAAAAAATCTCATATACATTAAGAACTGGAAATGCTTGAGTGAAAGATTTTTTTTTCTCCTAGAAAGCAACCTAAAGTCAAACATCACACAATTTTTAAAAAGTCTGTGGAAATGAGAGAAATTAACCTTTTATATTTGAGTAATTACTGATTGAAAATGTCCAGCCAAGGGTCTTTATTACCTTACCGTAAAGATAAGTGCGCGAGCGTTTTATATATATATATATATATATATNTATATATATATATATATATATATATATATATATATATATATATATATATATATATATATATATATATATCTGTAAAGATGGTATTTTTATAGGTTGTTACATTACAGTTCTGTTTGCTACGTTTCCATCATTGTTCGTAAGTTCAAGTTCTATTTTTTGGCAATTCTTAACTTCTTCTACTCAATTTCAACACTTTACTGCATATGAAATAATAAAAATTATTTTTACTATTGTGATTGCTGTTAAGAAATGAATACTTGTGAAAATAGAAATCTTTTAGAAGAATATAATCTCTATTTTGCATAGATAAGAATCAAAGGACTTAAAATGAAATGACAGTTTTGAAAAAGCGTCTACTAGTGGTTCGGTTGTGTGTTTCAATGAAGCACAACTGTGTTGGCAACTATTACTAACCTATAAAACATTCAATTCAGATGTCGGCTATATCTGGTCTCATTGCATTACGCATGAATTACTTTTGAATAGATAAGAAATGACTTGATATGTTCGCCGTCGCAACATAATTGGCGTGCGTGGGAACCCACGCATCAAGTCAGCGGAAACACCCGCATAAAAGGATGTCCGCTTCTGTCGATGACTGGATCGCGTCTTTTTTTTTTTTTTCTCCGAAACTGGCGGTCACATCTTGCATTATTTACTCGCTTTGAAATACCTAACGAATTGACGCCCAACGTGTTTCGAAGCTACACGATGTTACGCTTGTTTGCGATAATTTATCGTGTTTATGAGTTAATAATGAGTTTCCGGTCACATTTAGATTGCGTCGCCTCATAATTGATATAATTCATTCTCAATTACGGAAACACGGGGGATGGGTCGCTCATATAATTGGCATGCTTTGCATGCTGGTAGTTATTGTGCTGGTGAACTTTTAATGAAACAAAATAATTATTTTTGTGTTGGTACCCACATGCAATGGTTATCAGAATTCACTGGTATTGTGAGACAAATAGTAATTTGCAAATATTTTGTCATCTAGCTAAAAACATAATTAGCTTTTAATTGCATCCAATTTCGGTTGGAAATTTCCATTAGGACGAGTAAGTCTTGCAGATAAAATCGCGAGCGAGATTAGTATAAGTCTAGCGGAGAACTCGAGGGTGGCTGTCTGTGTTCGGTGGACGTCGCGAAGGAACAAATTAGCCACTCGACGTATCATTAACCCCGCCGATTACGTTCCGCGGCCCCATTGACTCCGACGGGCGCATTCCACAGACGACTAATACGTCGCAAAAGGATGTTTCATAAACCCCCTCCCTTCCACCGTGGCACGCAGCCCCGCCTGTACACTGCACCACCCCGCCCTACCACAAGCCGCACCCGCCGCCTGAGGGACTTGTTTTATTAAACGATAAATCAGCGTGGCCGCCTCAGGAAGATTAAAGTTTTATGCAACTTGATACACATATTCCCCGCACCAACGCGGGGCCTGCCCGTCGTAAAGCAGCGTAGGTCTGAGTCTCGGCGGACGGGGTTTACTGCTTGCCGATTTGCATTCATACATCACTGCCGGCCGCGCGGCCACCCCACCCCACCCACCCCCGCCCTCACCCGTCCGTCCCCGCCTGTCTCCTCTCCGCCACCGCCACAAAAAACGTATTAACAATACTTGTTTCCATTATCCGCGCATCCAACCCGGATTATTTATTCCAGTTTTTACGAGCCGACCCGAATAATTAAAAAAGAAATCGTAAGCCATTAAAAAAGAAGACGACGGTGTGTCGGGTCGGCGGAAGAGTGGGAGGTGGAGAGGAGTTAAAAGACGAAGAACTTGTGAAGGACAGGGAATGAAGGGGCGGGAGGAGAAGAGGGCGGGCACGGAGTAGTGATTTGGCCGAGAAAAATGGAGGTTATCAGTTCCCGTCTTTGTGGCGGAGGCGGCAGTCATGGTTGGGGCGCGCGCGCCTCCTGATTCTTTCTTCCTCCTCGCCTCCCTTCCAAACCCCCTTCACTCTTCATCCTTGGCTGAGGATCTCCTTCGTGGAGTGGAGGCCGCTCTGATATAAAACCGCAACACCTCCTCCAGGGTGCATCGATCACGGACTATCGCCGCGCTGACGGCCGAGAAATTAAAAAACGGGAAGTGGTGTGGGGGGAGTAGGGGGGGGGCAGAAACGCGGTGAGTAATGAGCCGTCGTCCGCGAGAAGAGTGGTCGGAGTGGCCGCCATCTTGTGGCGTATATTTCACTCTTTCTCTCTGCGTCGTGTGATGATGGTGGCGATGGGGGCAGAGACGAACTGACGGACAGGGAGGACTGATGGTGATCGCGCAGATGACGTGGGTGGTGCAGCGATGCGACCTTTGTGAAGGGTTTAGCCGAACGGAGATAGAGAATATAATTATGCGAGTGAATAGACGAAGATAACTAGAAAGAATGGAGGGAAGGAAATACAGAATGCTTCACCGTTTTAATATGAGAGAATGCAGTGAATTGAGGAAGCGACGAGTAAGATTTTCGTAACGATCTTTACCGACGCTGTTGTAAGAATGTAGTTCACTGATAATACGAAATTAAAGAGCATAAGTGATAAAGATAGGGAAGACAAAAGTACAATGGAGAGGAAACCATCACAAAGCAGATTTGTTCTATACCACTCTGAGAAAATGTAGTACTCTGATCCGCAGATATGAAATCTACTTCCTTCATTGCTGTCCTCAAAGTACCATAGCTTCTTGTACACCCGTTCTATATGTCTTACTCTGTCTACATTATCCCTTCCTAAATAATGTCTTCCCTCGTCATTTCTGCATTTCTAACTGCCGGAAATGTTCTTTTACATCCTTTCTTTGACATAATTCTAAACAAATTGTTTTCTTGCGGTTGCCCCCAAATTTGCGAGTTGTTTGACTGTGATACAAGTTATTCCGATTTTTGAGATACTCGTGGGTGTTCTGTCCCACTTTCTGGCTCCTTTTCGATTCTCGTCCAACAATATTTTGTATTCTTTTATGCATCACCACCCTTCTCCCTATGGATCCCCCTTGTGCCTTTTCTATTCACTACGACCGCCGCGCCGCGCTGCCTTCCTATTAATACGGCCGGACAGAGAACCAACTGCTTGAGTTGTTAATGCTCGCGATTAGTTCCCCTCGTAAAGCCAAAAGATCTGCCCGCCTTCGTACCTGCACCCTACGGCATCCAGCTCCGCTACTGCCCGCCTCCATCTCACCTCCTCCACTCCTACGTAACTTTCCACCGTACGCGGGAAGTTTGAGGTAAGGGTATGGGACGGTTGCCCCCAACCCTTAATGATTTGAAAATGATATTAATTATCCTTATAATTTACTTATGAACTGACGATGAGAATGTTGACACACCCAAATTTCATAATTTAACCTTATTATTCTCGATATTGTTTCCTTCTATTAAATTTTTATTCTCCATGAATATTGTATGTTAGTTCTGCTCAACTTCAATTGCTATGCCAGGGTTATTAAAATTGTGTTGAGCTACTTCTATCCTGGCGTAAAGCAATGGGTAATCTTGTAGCTACCTCACATCGCAATCCCAGAAACTCAGTACACTCAATAATCACCAGGATAACTCCTGAAACTAACACCCTGACACAATCATCTTGTATAATTCACTCTCCACACTCCATTGCTCTGCGGTAGGTAACATATCGACCTAACTAATCAACCACCGTCTAGTCCTCGTATCCCCAAGACTCGAAAGTTCACTGACTCAAAAACCAAAATGGTCGTGACAAAATATACTGAGGCGATAAAAGGAAACGACACTTTTTGTGTTTGATACTAATTCAAAAATTTACTTTTTATACGGCTATGAAAAAGTCGTAAAACATGGTTGATTTATTTTTTAAAAAAACTCGTTCTGTGTACATTATTAGGAAGACATTTTGGAAAGATTTTCATACAAAGCATTAATGGTGACTATTGAAGTAGTGTAAAATTATCAATTGAAATAAAATTTATTTAGTAAACATAGGTATTGTATTCAATATGAAGTACATGTATATTAAATCATAAATTCTCACTGATGTTTCTTATGTATACTCACACGCGGCTTGGATTGAATCACAAATAAACCCCGACGATTAATTTCAGATGTTGCAATTTTCTTGATTGATGATGATGGATATTCATCATGAGTGACGTATTATCAAGATGCCTTTTCAATGTGAAGAACGAAATTTGCATTCGATGTTGCGATTAGAAATGATTAATTCGCAATAGGTAGATTTCGAATTTTACTTTTTCCGCCAAGTTGAAGTTTGTGAGAATGAACGTTGGATCTGATACGTTTCTACGACTGAACGGAGATCAATCATTCCTGTCCACATTTTATTTGTCTACGACTTCTCGAAATTTCTGTAAATTTAAATTGTATTTAAGCTCGTAAACATTTGTATTTTCACTATACCTTCAAGTAACAGATTCGTCTTATGGGAAGAATGTTGTAATAACATATAACAGCAGATCCCCTTTAATACGGAACATTTCCCGATCGTGCCGTATTTTCCCTGGTATTAGAGGTTTTATTCCGCAAAGGAGGGTTTTCAATTAATATATGAGAGTTATATCATGTACATTAACATAAAAAATGAATGGTATTGATTACTTAAAAGAGGCAATTGAGGTAACGGTCACGAATTGTGGTCAAGGACGTGGCATGAAAATTTACTAAGAACAGCAATGTTTTAAATAAACGAAGATACCGGATAAAATAATTTTACTGTTAATTTTTTTCTATATGAATGATAAATATTTATTTCTAATTAATTTTTATGATCAAGACATTCCTTGGAACATTTCGCGATAATCTCATTTCTGGGACTTTCACATAAATAACCTTTTTTTTTTGACGTTTCATTTGGAAGCATCTGCTTCGCGTAGGAACTTTTGCCATAAAACTTCCGTAAAAATCGCTCCTACGAGTTCCGTTTATTAAGGCCCATTATCGCTTGATGTCTTGGTCTTCCCGGGTGGGAATTTTTTCGCCCGTCCGTCGGCGGTGCGCAGCCCCACCGCGGCCGCGATGCCCGTCATCAGGGCGCGTTGTAACGAGCGAAAGAGCAACGCCTCGCCCACCGTCTGCAGCAGCGCAGGGCGTCGCTCGAATTTTGGTTAATGCGTCTCTATTAATTCTGGCGGCAGCCGCAGAGAGCGCGTGCGTTTGTCGGCTGCGGTGACGGGTGAAAGAGCGTGGAGGGTGTGGGAGACGTAGGGGTGGGGGAGTCGAGGATATGGGAGGGGTGACAAATAAGACCATACGGCCCCCTTCGTTTTCCCATTGCGCCGCAGGAAGACGGATGGTCGCTTCAGCGTTGCTGTGGAACGGCCTCAATGGATTTCCCCACCACTGCCACCAGGGAAACACATTTGTATCGGAAGCATTTCTAGATCGACTGCCAACGTGTCACTAATTGCAGCTTCGAAAGTAGCGCCAAAGCTGTTGTTTCAGTAGCGAGTGATCTAAAGTTTCTATCGTTTCACCTCACCATATACTAATTCATTAAGAGACATAGGAAAGAACATGATAACCAATGTATGTCACTGTACCTTCTTGTAATTTGCGTTCAGTGCCTTTGTTGAATGTTTGTTCCTTGGGCGCTTTCATATCACTCTCATGTATGATCACATTCATATTCAAATAGAATTCTTCTATGTGACGTGGGTAAAGTCATGCCAACGCATACGATGCTGTGTAGTGGGCTTTAGTCCCAAAGCAGCTCCTGAGCAGAAGAGTACGGATTCGACCCCCACTCAGCCGAACTCTGGGAGAGGTTTCTAACTTGTGTTNACCCCCACTCAGCCGAACTCTGGGAGAGGTTTCTAACTTGTGTTTCCCTCATACTCTTCAAACCAATTTCTCGGTAATCCAACATCTCTCCTTCCCATTGCTTTCTTGAAAATCATGTGGGTAGGTGGGAGAGCAGAACTGATGACCTGAACTCAACCACATATTACGAACAAGACCGCACAAGAAGTAATCAGAACTATAGTAATCTGTAATGGAGGAAGGAAATATCAAAATGGATTTATAATTTGATTTGCATGATGAACGAGAATAGCTTTTGCGTTTCAAAGAGGAAAATAGAAAGATTGTTCCTTTATTTGTGAGATGTCGTTGGGTGCGTCAACCTGTCGCAGTCAATGTGCTCTACCTGGCCTGTGACCCATTTGTCCCAGGTTCGCGTCCCGCCGCCTGACTGCATTCTTTTGTTGCAGCTGTACGAGCTCAACGATGACCCAAAGCGGAAAGAGTTCTTGGACGACCTCTTCAGCTACATGCAGAAACGAGGTAAGTGAAAGCACAGCGTGGGTGGCCGTCCCATGCTCACCATTGTTTCCTGCCATTAATGCTTTTACCATAACTTTTCAATGACACTGTTACTAAAATGTAAATATAAAGCTGAAACAACATATTCTTATTTCGAGCTTCTGTAAACTATTATTAAATAATCTAATATATCTCGGTTCATCAGCTTTTTATTCATAAAACTATAGAAAAATATGTTGGCTTTTCCTACGTTATAGCAAATCAGACACGTACTCAACTTTCATGTGAATTCATTTGGTGTAAATGATACGGAACTGGCTGGGAATGTTTTCATAAGCCCATCGGCCCTGACCAGATACTGGCTGATATATGGAAGAAATTAAAGGATACTGCATTACCCAGGCTCACTAAGCTCTTCAATGGCATCCTCGCAGACTGCAAGATTCCTGAATCTTGGTGTAATGTATAAACTATGCCCAATATATAAACATAATGGAGACAGTCCTCAGTGTAGCAACTATAGGGGAATAAAGCTCACATCACATACGTCAAAGATGTTCGAAAGAATTATCGCTTCCCGTATAAATGTTTGCTCCCGTATAACTGAAAACCAACACGGCTTCACATCTAAAAAGTCGACTATTGCCGCCATACATACAATTAGAATTATGTTGGAAAAACAACTCGCGAACAAAAAAAATCTGCACCTCTTATTCATAGAAATAAGACAGAGTTTTGACAGAGTACCTCGTAAACTGGTATGGCAGTCACTGAGAGTCTAAAAACATGCCCGAATACTACATAACACTAGTCCAAGATATGGATAAGGATACCAAAACCCGCATAAAATACCCTGCTAGCCTCAGCTCCACGCAGAAGTAGTTCATCAAGGATCAGCTGTAAGCCCACTAGTATTTAACCTTTGTATGGACTACATCACAAGGGACATACAGAAGACATCAGAGTGTATTTTCTACGCGGACGATATAGTCCTAATATCGAAAAGCGCAATAGATCTGCAAGAAAGTTAGCCTTCGACTACGTATAAGTCGGAGTAAAATCGAAAACATGGAGTGTGACTATGGAGAGGCGACATACACTGGCTGTGATGTGAATATAGACAAACGTGCATTGCCCAAAGTGGACAAGTGCAAGTATTTAGACTCCGTGCTCACACCTGACGCAAACGTAGATAAAGAAGTCGACCACAGAATGAATGCGGCTTGGCTCAAATGAAGATCTTTATCAGAAGTCCTCTGCGACCGGAAAATGTCCTTACGAGTAAAAGGAAAAATGTACCAAACTGCAGTACCAATAGTTATGACATATGGGGCAGAGTGCTGGACCCTTAAGAAAGCTCATGAGCAACAACTACATGTAAACGAGATGAAAATGCTCAGATGGGCAAGAGGGGTGACCCGACTGGACAAAGTGCGAAATGAGTAAGTCAGAGGATCGTTTAAGGTAGCAGTCATTGTCGAGAAAGTAAAAGAAAGACAACAAAGCTGGTATGGCAATATCCTGAGACGCGAAGACGATCACGCTGTGAAAAAGTCATTAAAGATCCCCGACCGACCCCGAGGAAGAGGACGACCGCCCACCGCCTGGTGGTCAAGTACGCAGAAAGAGATCCAGAGCGAAAACCTGAGTATACAGACAAGCCAAAATAGAACTCTCTGGCGCAGACGTACTAGGAGACCCGACCCCAGATGAACAGTGAAGAGGGGTTGGACAAAGAAGAGATACTGAACGGGGTGCGTTATTTGTAAAAATGTTATTGGTGTTTTGAGGTTATGTGAGAATTGGGTGTTTAAGTTAGGAAATAGTTTATTAAAAGTAAAATTATCAGTTGAGTACAAATACTCAAACATATGTATATTCTTATAACTCTTACATTGAATTGATTATATATTAGATACTTGAATAGAAAATATGTCAAAAAGAACAGCGCGGAGTTTGTCTGTAACCGACCCCCTCCACCATTATATTCATGTACTGACTTCTGAAGTGAGGAGGATCATCCCAGATCTGTAAAATGTTTTTCTGATATATTGGACAAAATTATTCATTATTATACCAAAAGTCAAATAGAATTTTGAGTACTTCTTGAAATTGAAGTACTTGGTCTGTACAAATTTATCTTGGAAGAAGTTGTTTTTAATGGTCATTTTTAAACAATGGTTCGCATAATTCCGTAGCAAAATACATTGACTTGGTTTTATATGAATGTACATTGCAGATTTTTTTTAGAATAGAGGTTGGGTCCAGTAACTCATTGAACTGCCCTATTGTAGCTTGAATTGCGAAGTTTAAGAATCAAAAAAGAAAGCTCCGGTAAACACTTCCCAATACATTTCTTTCGTGATCGCGATCTCTTCTCCAGAGCCATTGCGATAGTGAGCGGAAGTGGACGTATATGGAGCACGTGTGCGCTGAGAGCCCTCGAGTGCGGCTCCTTCTTCCGGAGGGCCATTAGCGCACAGAGCGTGGCGGCGCGGCGGCGCGTGTGTGTGTGAGTACGTGTGTATGTGTCGCCGCTGCGTGTGTCCCCGTAGCGCACCTGCGACCCCCAACAAGCGGGCGTGGCTCTAATCACTGGGCGGCTACATCCACCGCTTCCTAGAATACTGGGTGCGACGCCGGGTGGCGGTGAGGTACATGAAAGATAGGGTAGCGGAGGGTGTGGTGGTGTGAGCGATAATCTCTCTACCCCCCACTCTGTCAGAAACGTATAAAATAAATTTAAATTATCAAAAAACGAAACAAAATGGGGATCATATGTTATTAGACATAGTTACGCGAGTAGAGTGTTTTTGGAAAGGTGTTGTATTGGAAACGAGGAATTTTGAAGCGATAATTATATAAAAGACGAATAAATCCCCCCTCCTAAAATATATATGTAGAATTAACTAAAACTAGACCAGACAGTAAGATGAAAAAAAGTGAGTAAATAAGGATAGAATGGAACCTCGTAATGACTGTTTTATTGCAAGTTTATTGGATGATTTAATATGGATGATCAATGTAGTTCGTAGATGAAAGATTGTAAGGCATCGCTAAGAGTTGTACCTTAAAATTAACATAAATTACTTTTTTGGCCAATAAATAATATCTATTTAATCGTTTTTTTCTATATTAAATAATTTTAATTTATATTTTCAAAATTTATATGAATGTAAAATACATATTTGTAATTATGTGGCTACATAAGTAAATGATGTTTTAAAATGAAATTTGCTAATTAAACTGGCTGAAAGTTTCGTCAGAAACATAATTGAAAATATTTTGATTTCGCAAACGTGATTTCAAAATTTCCTAACCCATGGCTTTGTTTTGCTATCTGAGCCAGTGTCACTGGCTCATGATGGAGCGATGATAGCTTTCGTGTATGGCAAAGACGGCGGCGGTGGGGAGGCGTCCATATTGAAGGCGGAGACGGTGACACGAAAACTCGACGCTTGTTCTTAAACCGACAGACGAGATGCTCAAGGCGGCGTAGCCGACAACGCCCGTGGGAAAAGAAAAGAAAGATTTCCGCTTGGTAATGTCATTTGGGTTTCTCTGTACGATTGCTTTGGAATACGCCGTGGAATAATAAGCACGGGGATGAATGGGAACATGGAATCATCACGGAGTGTTAGAATTGAATTAGTCGAACCAAATTGTCACTTAAGACAATGCTATTTTTAAATTACGTAATATGATTTTGAGAGCGACATAATTGAGGGAATTTGAGGAATCGCTGTAGTTCACAGAAAAAATCTCATTAAGTAGAATTGTGTGTAGTAATTGGTTCGCGTCGAAGACCAACACCTGTAATATTCTCTTGGGATTATCAATGAAGTTCTGAAATTTCTGACAAAAAGAAGGTGCATAGTATCCGTTTTATGGTTCACATTTGGGTTGTAGAGTAAAACATATTTAGAATACATGTTCCTTGAATAAGTAATCAGTGTTCAAAACCACATCTTTAAAAATGAGAAATTTGTTTAAAAATGAATGTAAAAACCTAAAATTTCAATAAATAAGCATTGTAGGCTTGGTCAACATCCACCTATATTTTGTGTAATAAGTAATTTCTGCATTAAATAATTGCTTGTTTAAAAGTTTAATTTATTCCCTTAAAACGAATGAAAACATAACATAACGAACATGCTTATGGTTTTTACGGTGTTCTGTGTTTTACTACAAAATGATGTGCGTTCTATCCTATATTCCGAAACAGAATTTAATTAAAAGACTAGTAAGAAAATTCAACTCTATGATTGTTGTGTTCTTGAATAAAAAACAAAAGCAGTCATGGTGACTGTCTCTCATTTCGCTCATCTTCATTTGAAGCACTTGTGTGTCCGAGTCGTGTCTCATCGCCTATTTCAGTCGGTGTGACGGGTCACATATGCCTTGCGTGGCGGCGGTGGCGGCGGCGGCGGCGGCAGCGGCAGCGGCAGCCGCATTAAGGAGCACCGCACCGCGCAGCCAACACCAACATGGCGGCCGGAAGCCGCGGCTAATTTTACTGCAGGACGCCGCACCACCTGCTGGGCTCGATCCCCGGTCCGTTGCATGTGCTCCGCCTCTCCCGCGCGGTATTCGAATCCTCGGGTTTTGCTTTCTTCGCCTCGCGCTCCCGTCCGCCCCCGTCCAACGCACCTTCCGCACTCCTGCGTTTCCGTCCCATGTCCACTGCCCCTCTCCCCTCACTTCCAAGATCGCGCTAGGACGGACAGCAAAGCAAACTTACTGTATAAGATGCGGAAGCTAGCTAATATTATTATACAAGAGTAGTAGTAATGGGCCCAAATATTATTATTATTATTATTATTCCTTTTTTTCGCACACTAATAGAATGGCTGCTTTTTGTTATTATTTCATCATTTCTTCCTGACTGTCGATGTTAGCGTCGGCTTCATTTGTTAGCCAATTCAAGTTGCAAACGACTTCCTCAGGATCACTCTTTTCATTAATAAATAATAATATTCTTATTTAATATGATTTTTTTTATTGTGTTATTTAATACGAGTATTTATTATTATTATTATTATTATTATTATTATTATTATTATTATTGTGGTTACTATGAAGGATTTTTTCTCAGCTNAGACAGGGAAAACATTCCCCCACTCCACATAGAGTATTGAGATTGGGCTCGATCGGTACAAAGAGGATATTCATCCTGACCTGCACGATGAGTTAATCACTTGAAACATTTTCCCTCAATATTACATGTCTGTAGCCCACCCACTTTTTTAAGGAAAGATAAGAATTTCATTTTAACCATCTAAAACTGTGAATTATAAAAAAATCCACCATCCTTGATGTGGTAATCACCAATTGTCTTTCCTTTGATTTATTTCATTATTTAAATCATAATTAGTGGAAATATGCAGAAAATGTCATGTTAATGAAAATTGTCNACACACACACACACTTTTGATTCCCAACCGCCGCTACTGTGTAGCCGGACAGCATTTTGCGCGATCTTCATTATATTCTCCTTGATTTCTAGGTATTTCAAATTCTTGTATCTCCTTGATAATACACCTTCCACAGATTGCTAAAGGGATTGACACCTCTTTATCTAACTTTCATATAATCTTGATTTGAATAAGAAAGTCCTTTCATCGAATGATATTCCTTTATAGTTTGGAAATTTGGAATTCTAGTTGTACGTTTATTTATTATGCGTATAAAGGTATAGCTAATACGTGCGCCTACATTTTAAGTTAATTAGAAAGCTATGATTATTGATGCTTTTGTTTGCAAGAGGTTACGTTGTTCTCAGTTCATCTCTTCGACGTTTAGCTCTTTCATTCGTGCTCTTCTCGTCCATCTATCTTGTTGTAAAATCTTTACATTTTAATTCTTAAAAAATCACTTTCTGTACTCTGTCATCTATATTTTTCAATTTCACCCATGTACTGAGATGAATAGGATTGTTGACAATAGTGAAACGTCTTCGCGTAACTCTGGGAATACGTAACACAGTTATCATAGCAGTAAACTATCCTCATGCATGTCGTCTTGCACCTCTAACAATGCATCTCCAACCCCCATAAACCCTTGCTCCTGTCACAGTTTCCGCCTCCCCCATAGTAAACGACGCAGCCATAGGATTGATGTGACGGCTGAGGTGCGCCCGCTCTTCACTGGTTTGTGCCAACGTGTCTATAAAGGTCATCCAGAAAACCGTCAAACAGCTACCACCACCCCCTCGATTGGTTCCTCATGCGAGTCAAGTGTACGTGGATGAAACTGGACTTCATATGATCACCGTGGTAAATATACAAGAATGATGTGTGTTTTACGATCTCTACAAGGACGTGATGTCTCGCGGTCGAGAATAGATCGTCACACTACAAAACTACACAGTACTTTTTTTAAGGATGCTTCTACCATTTGAGTTAACTCCTGAGTCGTTCTCTTTTCTATTTTTCTATCTTCACAAATATTTTGCTTTTGTTAATCCTATCTTATTTGTTCGCATATTATCTCATTCCACTCGAACGAATTCCACTCTCCGCTTCGGATAAGCAGTTCTTCAGTTTCGCCCCTGATAACACTGCTTTGGTTATCCTTATGTCTTTAATACCCCATAATATCTGTGAACTATTTCGAGCATTTTGAAGGTCATCTATGTTTACTTTCAAATTGATATTTGTTACTAAGATTGCAACGTAGATGAAAATCAGAAAATAGGGTTAGAGCTATTTATTAAGTGCTTTCAAGCGGTAGACCAGGCAGCCGTGAGTAGTGCTTCCTGGTACGTCTTCTTTGAACTCATTACAATTCCAATTTAGTTCAATATTAAAACAATTTGTACGTAGTTAAGAAAGTAAGATAAATATTCGATATCTTTAAATAAAATATTTATAATGGTACTTCATAGTTCGCAACTTGTTAAGTAAGAGGAGAGAAAAAAGGGTTTATGACAGTTACTTGTAGATATAAGGTAATGAAGATATCATATGCGTAAACTACATATCAATGGTTTTGGAAACAAAATGAATCTAGAAAAGTAGAGCTGTAAAGTAAGAATCGGGTTAGTGTACGATAAAATTAACATATTTCTCATTTATCTTCATTCTCAACCATCCTCACCTTTGCCGCCTTCTCCACTGTTCGTACCTCGCAGGACGCACGCGGTCACAGGTTTATTTCATGACGTAAACAGAAGTTGAATCTAGCATTCCCTCCATCTGCCCGCTAATCTCAACACTGTGGTTTACTGGAATCCTTTGTTGATTGAAAATGGTGATCCGCTGGCCGAAATGGCGAGACAGTACGACAATAAACATAGTTTGATTGAGTGTGTAATAAAACGCTGTTTGATACACATGTAGTGCGTCAGGAACTACACGTGAACCAGACAGAAGAAAATACTTTTGCTCCTGGTGGGAAGATTTAGTTGTTGTAAGATTTGCTGTATAATTCTCTACATTTAGGGCGCCATTCATTGACTTGTTTTTAGAGATATTATTATTACACTGCCCAAATATTATTGATAATAAAGTTTCCAAATCACCGTTAAAAACTGTGTGTGGCCACGCGAAAGACAATAAACTAATTTGCCCTTAGGAAACAAGTAAAGTATATTCCAAAGTGAAGCTGAACGATTATCTGGATTGGGAGAGAATTACAAAGATAGTGGACACTGCCGTATGCATTAAATACGTATGTATAAGATACAATACAATACTTTTCGATGCCAAAAATGAAACAATATTAAAATAATTATTTGAATTTCCGTCAATTATATTAATATAAAACACTATGAGTAGAATGTGATGAACTAGGCATGTGCACATTTGTTTACTGAAATAATTTATCAAAAGAAAATAAAAATAGAAGCACTCACATTAATATTGGCTACTCAGTGTGAAATTGAATACAAGAATATTTTATGGGATAATTTAAACTTACACAAGAAACATGTTTCACGAAATATGACGCATGCACAATTCAATAACGCAAGCACAGAAAATTTAAAAAGTTCCAAAGACTAGACTAATGAATCCTTGTGTATTTTGACGCGCTCAATCCGAATCCGGGGTCATAATTGGTCTATCACATTCCATTTTTTTAATCGCGAAAAAACCGCCCTTTTTTAATCCGCGTTGACTGAAGTCAAGTGTCAACTATTCACGAAACTTGAAAATATTCATCGGAGGAGTTTTAATAATTCATAGTACTGATTTTTACTGTTGGACGAGGGCAATTATTTGTGAATTTAAACTTTATAGTAAATTTAGATTTTCTTTTGACTCTATTTTTGTCGAGTATAATAATCTTCAGTCACGTGATACGAATGCCGTTCGGTAGAAGAATTATTTTCCGCAATTTTTGTTGATTTGTTGTTTCAGAAATCTTGTAAGGTATGGAAATCTTTACATCATTGCGTTGCTATTTTCATTTCCAATGTTTTAGTTGTTCTTTTCCGCTATGCGATGCTGATAATTGTGTCAGGACATCAAAAACACACGTAAGTCCGCGAAAGTTTCTCCATATAAGCCCAGAGTAATTTAAAGTCAAATAATTCAAAATTTTGCGCCGCAAGGGCATAAAAATTCCTCACCACTGGATAGGGCAATAGTTCAAACTACCATTTGAAACGTTTTTTTTTTTTTTTTGTGTGTGTGTGTGTGTGTGGGAGGGTACAGATTTTAACATGTTAAGATAATCTATTTTCTTTTTTATTATTGAAATAAAATGATACAAGAGAGTCTCATTTTGCTAAGTGTTCCGAAACGCAAGGACTGTGTAACGCTGCAACGATCACACAAGTATGAAGCAAACGAGGATGAACCTGTATAGTGTTATAAATTTCGTCTCAAAAACTACAATATTTAATAGCATCACCATATCTTTTTATTTATGTCTCTTATGATTCTTGCGTTGTACTGCAAAGGACGCGACGAGTATGGGGAAGCAGTAACAGGTTCGTAAGCGACATAAATTGAAATTGTTTATTTCTTCGGCTAAATTTATGGGCACGTAAAATAATCAATCGCTTATTGTCAACATTACTTGGAGTTGAAGACCGCAAATACTTGAAGAAAATCAAATAAAGAAGTGATAGTGAATTACTCGAAACTTCCTGGAAAAACACTTCACTGAGTTCTATCATTCGCGTGTCGGCAATGAAAGTTATTGCTGTAAAGAAATATATGCGAAATACTTGATGGTTTCTCTCTTTTCCTGGTTTCTATTTCGGTTCTAAACTTTGGTGGTTTTAAATCGTACACTGGATGAAATTAGTTCAATACTTATTAAAGATTAAAGCTTTAGTTATGAAGTTGGAATATATTAAAAATTTACTATTACTTCCAGATTTATTTCAACAGAATGTTATGGGGAAAATACTACATGAATCTTAGTATCATACTCTCGGTGAATATACCCTGAAAAGTTATGATAGCCATTAATGTGTTGAGCAAGCATGGGAACAACTAAGTAACAAAAAAAAATCCTGTTGGTTTTGTGATCCATATGAGATTTTATTAAAAAATTTCTAGTAAATGATATTCAAATCGTCATGAAAGTTTGATAGATTTCAATCCCAGATAAAGTTCGATTTCAACTTAGAAATTTACGCTGAAAAGCAAATTACTACTGAGCGTAAGATATCCTGGTGATCTGATACTCATTCTGAAGCAGCAAAGTTGTTTTACTTCTGCTCGTGTTCTCAATTATACGCACTAGTTTAAAAAATTCTCATCGTTGAGGATTTCGTAATTTTTAAGCACATTTGTTCATTTAAATTTTCCCACTTTGTCATAATTGTTTTCGGCGTACTAAATAAATGTATTAGTTCGGAAACGTTATGAGAGTCGTATATCCTAAGAATGATATTGTTATTATTATTATTATTATTATTGTATTAAAGGGAGGGTGATAAGGTTAATGCTAGGTTCATAGCTCATTATTGTGTTTCCTACAGTGGAGTTCTAAGTAAGGCAAAGCGAATGTCTCGAATAAGATTGACGACTGATATTTCAATTCATTCATTTTTATGGAAATTATTCACTATTCATTTGAACTTGTAATGTCGTGCTATATCTGAAGACGTATATTACATTTCTCCTCAGTAGAGCTAGCGAAGATTATCAGTCACAGCAAAGCGTTGTCGGCAGCTTCTCATCCGAGAACACGGAAGGACGCCGAAAGGGAGTAGCCATGCATGAACAAACACTGACGCAGAATAGGGACAAAAAAGGCGCATTATTACTCCGTACGCCTCTTCGTGTTTTGCAAATGCATCTAAGACACCCATTAAAATCTGAGCAGTGTTACAAACCTTCGGAAAATTTCCTAAAAACTTTGAAAGCTTTCACTTTGATGGAAGAGGACCTGAATAGGGAATGTTTTAATGCGTTTTCCTTTTTTGATTTCTTCTTTAACAAATAAAATTAACCCAATTTTATTCAGTACGATTTTTTCATAACTTTCAAGAAGATTAATTTCTGATTAATAGTGTACAAAATATTGACGGAATATGGAATACAAATTTTCTTAATTTTTCGACGCATTGAATGAAATTTCCAAGTTGTTCCACTCGACATATGGCATTACGTTTGTCTCATATTTTTTCTGAAATGTAAATTGAAGGAGTATTTCTAGATTTTTTGTATTAGAACCAAATAAATAATTTATTTCAGTATTGTAAAAGTATTCTGTATTTTTAATCAAGAAAGAGTTTCTACTGTAAGAAATTGAATCAAGTTTCGGGTTGTTTAATGTTTAGGGATGGTAACACTGAATGCGACCGTCAACTTGTTATGAGGTGACAGTCGTTCGTCAGTGTCTGAACGCCGCCATGCACATAATGTTTCCGGTACTAACGTAAGTGTTGTGTGTTGGCTCTACTCACTCTCCCGAGCACTAAGTAATTTCCGTAGCTCTATGCATTCACAATGAATAACGTCGTGTGTTTTCTGTGGAAAAGTTTTAAGCAGAAAGTAATGACTCGTCTGCTGTCAATTTTGCACAACTTTTTCTTAAGGACAAAGGATAAATTTGCCTTGTAAACTATTTCGAAAGGCAGTGGATTCTTCATAATTGACGTCAACTTGGAGCTAACTATAGTAACTGCGATTTTAATTTTAATTAGATGTGTATTTCGGCTGAATAAATAAGTAGTTTCGTATTGCCGAAATTTGAAAGCTATAGTAGTGTTTATTAAAGATTTAAATAATTTAAAATAAATATTCGACAAATAAGTTTTTACTAGTTTCATCAGTAAATTTTTTGAAAACTTTAAGTTTATTTATAAATTACTAATGATCACAGTGAACTCCTAAACGTGAAATACTTTATTTAACTTCTTAATTTAGGTTATTCTGTTCTGTTTAAATCAGAACAATTTCCGCGTGTATAAACCGAATGTTAAATATCTTCTTTATGCGCGTTCTCAAATCACTTGTTTTAAGTGTGAATTCAATCACAAATAACTTCCTTTTATTGCTTATTTCCTCATTAAAAAATTCCTCAGTCGAATGTATTCGATTTTATAAATCGCAAATGTATTCATTTTCTGTGAATAAAGGCGTGCATACTTGTTCATTACTCTCGCACTCTCCACACCAATGTATGGCTCCCCATTATAAGATTTTGTGACAGACCCACGTTCCCTCTGCACCCCCAGTAATAAAAAACATTCTTTGCGGGAATCCTTATCAACGATGCCTTATCAACTATTGCTATTAATTGTAAATAGTTTTCATTTACTGAAATTGTTTTTGTATTAAATTAAAAATCAATATTCAAATTAGAATTTAAATCAAATTGAACTATATACTTAGTTACTTTAGTTCAGGGGTTGGGACAATTGGACAAGCTATTCAGTTATTAACAATCGTAATCAGAATTACATTTTCGTTCTATTTATCGCGATCTTTCTTCTTTTTCGTTGCCATTCCAACGGCAGCTCTCCCCATAAGAGGTCCTAATTAAACCTATCATCAACGAATGATTTTTTATAAAATATTAACGAGTCTTATAATTATAATGATTCTTGGAATTTTGTACTCTCGAGAATAGAGAGATGGAGTGATTATGAATGTAGTACATGTGGTAAAGGGATGGATATTCTTGACGATGTCCTATGGGATTGTGAGTTGTACGAGATAGAGAGAAGGAAACATCTCAGAGAAGTTTTGGGAAAACATAAACAGTATAAATGACAAGGGGACCATAATAATGTCTAAGGAAATGTACGACATTTCAAGATTACGCGGATGATATAGCGATCAGGAGAATGTTGGTTGTTGATGATGATAGATGATACGTCCGCCTCATTGCTCAGTGGCGCAGCCTAGGTGACACCAAAAGGAAAATGGATTGACAAATAGAAACCTGTATTGACATTGTTTATATGGATGTAAAAAATAAAATTTTTGAAAATGAATGAAAATATACTCGAAGTCATGTTCCTTTTAGAAAATTTAACTTACGAAGAAAAACAACCCTCACTGTATATTAGTTTATTGCACATTAGTAGCAGTAAATTAGTTTATGGTCCTTATCTTGTTTATAAGTAAGAGGTCTCTTGACGAGAAATTATTTGTTTCTTTGCAGTCTAACTTTCTTGTTGTTGGTACGGAGCTTGTTCTCAATGTAGCCAACGCTTATTCTTCGCTGTGGTCCATAACTGTAATAATAATATTTGTACCACGCGGTATGTTGGCAGGCCATTTGAATTTTTGAAAACGTAAATCCAACACCAATCTCGGACCCCAGTTTGATTCACGTGCTCTAGTGACGCTCTGTTCTTTTTGCTTTGAGCGTGTGGAACGAATATTGCCTTGTTTCTTTGTTTGTTGTGTTATTAACTTATATTTCTTCACAGCAAAATAGTCGCTTTTGTGACTACTATTAATATTTATTTGGATATTACTTAAATTCGTAGGAGTTTGCAATTTATGTTCGGCAGCCATATTGCATAATTTTCAGCAACGTTATATGCCTTTGAGTATACTTTTATGAATATTGACGATGGGTTGGGATAATGAAAATGACTCTGGGCGAGGAGGTTTTGAGGCTTTCTCTCGCATCGCCTCGAGTTGCCATGCCATTCTTTCAAGACGCGAGATCAGCAAGCACCGTATCTTCACTTCCGTAGCCTTGTCAGAAGAGGATGATCTATCGCCTGGCGCTGGCCCCCTTCCAGGTCGGTGAGCTATTGTTTTGACGCGCCTGAGCAAAAGAGCGCTCTCACATCTGAACTCTGACATTAAAGCCAGCTCGAGACTGAAATCATCTCACCGGTAGCCGACACGCTTCTTCAAGTCGATCTGAGAAAAGGGCTCTAATGACCTCGATGTTGACGAGCCCTAAATCCCCACAAAAAAAAATCGATCTGAGAATGAGGAAAGGGGTTCTGGAATGCTATTGGACATTTATTTTTGCCTGAGTGACCTTGATAACAATGCTAACATGTCCTTTGCTAGTTTCCTAGTCGTACAAGCGAATACTAAGGAGTGTAAGAAACGCTTTTAGGTTTAGGTCTCGGAGTAGGGGTAGAGTGATGGGGTCAATTAGATGATTAAGGTTCTCTTACGATTGAGACGTATAGTCTTAAAACACAAACTACATACACATGATATATAATTATACAAGTTTATATATGAATGTGTATGAGCTGCACATATTAAATTTTAATAATTCTTGAGGGTGTCCTCTTCCGTTCGTCTACCCCCGTCAGTAAGTTTCTATTTTAGATAATGGGTTACGCTACCAACGATACGTGTAACAAAATAATTCTTTCAAGTCACACTTTAATGAATTAGTGACTGACGCTAGTAATTCTGGTGGTTCATTCATTCGTAGTCTGCGGCACTCACCGAAAAACCTGGATGTTAACTAATGGGACCCAATGGCTAAAAACGTAAGCTCTACTTACGAAGGGTCTACAAACATACATCTGAATGAGAACGCAACGTAGATATTACGTATGTATTCCGAAATGAAAGAAACACAGCTGGATTTATGTATTATCCACCATTTATATTCGTAGTGATCAATAAAAATGCGCAAAGAAAATTGCAATGTTATAATATCAATAAACGGAAAACGGTCAAATTTGAGACATCACGATGTGAATACCTGAAGATTATATCTCCTGGTCCAGGATTATTGGGTTGAATCCCTCGTGATTTGTAAATGATTTTGAATTCAAACGAGCTTTCATCCCTCATCACCCTCCTGATATATCTATCGTATTGGCGTGAGCGAAGGCAATACCGAATAATATCATCATTAATGACCCCGTGTACCATGGGAAACGATGTAAGAACAGGAGAGGATCTGTCTTAGAGGATGGGTGAGGAGGGTCGAGGGGCGTCTCCTTCCAGAAGACACCTGGACCTCGCGACCGTAGCTGCTCGGTCGGTCATGCAGTCTGCCGCATCTTCCCGACTCCTCGCAGCCTCGGCCACTGGGTGATGGATGGATGTGCTGCAGTCGCGGGTCAAGCGGTGGGCGAAGGAGGCGGTCGAGTCGCGTCGCGTTGCCTCCAACGTCTCACGCTGCTTCACACTATTTGTCCCACGCCCCCTCCCCCTCCCCCCACCCCCAACACTACAACCCCTCTCTCTTTCTCATCATCCTCCATCCTTTCCTTCTCTTCATAGCTCTCTTGTCGATTCGTTCCTGGGACGACGAAAACATAAGTGATGGATATTACGTGTGGCTAAGTAGCCAGAACTATAATCTGGGGTAAAGTACCAAATTAAAAAGCAGATTTAAAAAAAATTAATTTTTTTTTCAGTTCAAAGAACGATGGAAACATTTAATTCTGTTTCTTTTAGATATTTATGAAACGTACTATTAAGAGGAAAGAAAGCAAGTAAGAAGTATCTTATGGACGAGGTGGTTGCAAGAATCTCATAATGTTTTCTCTTCGAGTCTCCTATTGACCATTTCATTCTTCGGTGTCTCGACACGACATTTATTGTCCAATCTGTTCGTACTAACTATTCTTTTTGGATCTTATGTCAAGCGTGATTTATTTTTGGTATTTTTTTAAATTGTTACGATTTTAATAAATTTCATTACTACTATGGATAAAAATACTACTACTATGGATACACATTACTGATACGCGTTTTCTAGGCTGAATATTTTGGCAAAGCACTGGTCTAATAAACAGGTGGTTGCGATTACGAATCTTAGCGTTGACCATGTTCGCTTCTTAGCAATTTCTTGCGTACGAGTATCAGAAATACTCGCTCTTAATCCTTCTCATCCATGTACCTCATTCCGTGTTTCCCGCTGTGTCTTAATGTTGGTGGGAAAGTTACTGCTATCCCGTGCATCCTCACATCGCGTTTAGGATTAACATTCCTTTCTTGTATTCCCGAACAGATCAGTTGTGACTTTGACGTGATCATTTATCCTGCGTGTCGCAGATACCAATCTATTTGGCATCTCTCTCGTTACACTCGACATTATATTATAAATTACTGCCGAAGGATTATTTCACTCGAATTGGGTGTGGACGGTTTTATTTTATCAAATCAAGTATTGATTTTAATATTAATTTTTGAGATTATGAGATAAAATACAGGATTATTAGACTCGCAGTATTTCAGAATAATTTGGTGTCGTCAACTTACCATATTTTACTTAACAATTGAATTACGTTTTTAGGTTTCATGTTGTATAGGTGCGATATCCGTGAAAATAAAAAATAAAAGTTGGATCCATGGCAAATATATTGTATCATTTCGATAGGGGTTGGTGCACCAAATAGAAATGTAGTGACGTACTATATACCAAATACATTTCTCATATTCGTAATAAGTTACAAGGTTTTAAACTGTGTAGATCAAGAAAAAATATTGCAGAGGACAAATATAATTAATATTATGCAGCATTACAGAATTTATAAAAAAGATTACTTTTAACATTTCGTGTGACAACTACGTAGTCTTGCGAAACCATATTTATGACAGTTTTTTATGAAATGTAAGTTTTGTAATTTTGAGACTTATTTGAAACAATTTAATTTTTTCCGGTATTTATTGGATTAAATATTATACTTGACTTTTTGGCTTCATCACGAAATGTTTTTGGATTCTTTCTCGTGGATATACCGTGGATGGCATACAACAGTGAATTAAATTTTAATTACCTTCTTCGTCTTCTGTTAGTGAGACTAAAGCAAAAGGCTTTATAGCTCGGATGCCAGTATTCTTTTATTTCATGCTGCCCAGCATCGTTTTATATCTTGTATTCTTCACGCGCTTCAAAATCTCGTTTTGCACCGAACCCTCGTCCGGACGGATGCTCTTACTAAACTTCTTTCTTCTCGACCATCTTCATCTTTGTAGCCACTGCGCAGGTCCTAATTTCCTCAGGTTGTAAAATTTTAAATAGACGAATATAAAGCCCGGCATTACGATAGGCGCGCCCGCAGTAAATTTGACATAAACGTCCGGAGCAGCGGGTGACACGATGGTTGTGGTGGGGTATTCTTTGGGTGTGCCGAAGCGGCCTTTTCCACCCCCGCGTTCCTACTCCCCCACCCAAGTGTGGTCGAGTTATTGTTTTTTTATTTCGCTCGATTTGTGTCCTTGTCGCTGTATCAGTAAGAAACCTTCGTTTTCAAGTAGTGAACTTACATTGGTTCGTAAAGAAACCTTTGTTTCACTGAACTTGATTATTCAGGCGTCCAACTCAGTTGTGTCAAGTTTATGTTACTTCGTTTCTCACACATTTTTTTAATCATTCGGTTCTTATATATCCCGCAGTCTGGAGCTTTATATATCGACATTGTGCGAGAACGTATTTGTGGATGACTACCGTCCTTCTCTTCCTTGTTAATGAAAAATAACGTTTCACAACCTACCTCACCTCCTTTATTGAATTCATTTTATTGCTTCTCCACTCATAACTTCGCCACGTAATCCTACTTTCGCTCATCTATAAATATTCATGTAGTTATTTTACAATTGTTCCAAGAATGCACTTAACTGAAAAACATAAAAATATGTATTAATTTTGTTCTTTGAGACTTATTTCATTTCTAAATCTAAATTTCGTTTGTATTATCCATTTTCCGAACACTTAAAATGTTCCGATTTACTTCATTTTTGCTCGAACTTGTTGAGGTCTCTCAACTCAAGCACTTGCATGATTTTCAATTCTGGCGTCATTGCTTACATGATTCCAACATGCATTATTACTTCTCACATTTGAGTTATCACGGAGTTCCTCTTCATAATCCATCGTCTATTGCAGGTAATGAATTTAAAAATTTATAAATTTAAGTTGTCTCTCCTCGCTTATACAATCATTGCTCACGTGGGTTCCTCTTATCAGACCTACACATTTCTACTCACTTGAAACGCTCTCATTTTATTTATTCTTCAATATCGTTTATTGGTATCGTATTATACTCTTGGCATAGGATAGTAGATGATGCCTGTCTTCATGAAGTAGGAATGGACATAGATACAGACTAAGACAAATCCAATAAAGAGTGAGTGCAAGAGATAGAGACATTATAAAAGAGATATCACCCTGGGTAATGTCTAAGTACCGGGTGTAAAATAATATAAATATATTTTATTTAAATATGTATTATACTCATCTTCCAAACTCCAACTTTACAATCCTCGCCGTATGAGTATTTCTATAATCATTACTGTTATCTTAACTTCTATCATTACTCCTGACGTAACTGCTGTCCATGTTAAATCTCATCGCTACCCCTTTTAACATGAGATCGAAGTTCCATTACAAGGACTGCTTTCAGCTCCTCTTGTCCTCCGTATTTCCACCTCTCCTCCTCCTCTATCCTGGCCCGCTCCTCTCCTTCTTCTCGCCGCGTCCGCGCGCGACGGAGGGAGGCTGATTTATGCGATCGCGCCGAATGTGGGCCGCCTATTCATGAGCAGCGTGATGAGCGCTGCCAATGGCGCGTGTTTGATGGCCGCGCAGGGTCGGGGGTCAAACGCCTTTTGTTCCAGCGCTGATTAAACCCCGGGCTGTCGTGGGGCCTCCGCCCGGACGCTCGCTCACCCGTCGCCTCTTCCTTTTACCTGTTACCCTCCTCCCACCCCTCGCTCTCTATCTCTTACCATCCTGATCGCGCCACCCTGTCCACCTAGCCACTCTCCACCGAGGCTCGCTGCTCGAGAAAAACAATATTTGACTTGAGCTGTGTGCGGTGTGGGTTTCAGGGCGGGCGAGTAAAGAGTTGGACGAGGATGGAGTCTTCGGGTGGGGGTGGGGGTTCGACGGTTCTAAATGACGATGAGAGTATCTGACACGGATTGGGTTCAGGCTGTTGGTAGGTCTAATGCTGTGTATCATTTCGTTGAAACCCAGCTCAGATTTTTCATGCGAGTGAGTTTTTTTACGAGTCCTTCATTCGTATGAAGATTCCTGTACGAAAGGAGAGGCGTTCCCAGAAAGGTATCGTGTAACGAATGAAAAAGAATTATATATTACTTTTTAAATTGACTTCAAATTGTTCATTAATTTTCTGGCCGAATAACGGGAAACCGAGGTAGATGTTCTGGACAAGTGTCTAATTATTACATCTTTTTTTTTTTGTGTCAGAATAAAAATGTGTTTCATTATAACACGGAAGTGTATTATCATTGTTTGTCGTTTCAACCCGGAGACAAAAGTTTTTCCTTTAAGTCTACCTTCATAATTGCTTGAGACTGAATTAATTTGTCCTTGATTATGTACGTGGTATTAGTTGTTTTCTGTCGCCATCGTGTACGTTTTTGTGTCTCGAAGTATTTTCACGCAATGTAAATGAATATTCAAATTATTGCGTGACTAACATGTTGGCTTCATAACCGGCTTCAGTCGACGCGATATCATTGGTGACTGCAATCAATAAAAGCTCTTATTCACTATTACGCAGTCCGTTTTCATATCTACCAATTGAAGAAAAGTTCGTGTTTCCTTTCCGTTTTTATTTTATATATTTAAAACTACTTAATGTAACAAATAACATGAGACGTAAAAATATTTTTGATCCTTTTTTACAGACAGAGAGCCTGTTTTGGAATTGAAGTATTATTAACTTCTGACGGAATATTTATTTTTCGGTATTAGATTTTAGGATATTTTGAAATTAAATTTCTCAGTACGGTCTGAGGGTTGAGGGTTCAGAATCGATCCTCAGTTCACGCGTGGTTTGAATTCGTGAATAATTTCTGAAAAAGCAAAGTAAATATAATGGGTATGAAGTTGAGGTCTAATGGATGTTCGACGACTGACGAGATAGCATCCACAAAAATCTCTCCAACCGATGGTGGTCCGAGAAAAAAATATTCGCGAAAAAAATCTGCGCATTAAATGCAATTTCTGAGCGCTGAAGAAACGTTTTTGCTATGGCAGAAATATTTGGTTAAGATTTTTCTAATTGATAAACAGGAAACTAGTCGTAAAGATGTTAAAACAAAATATTTCTCTAATGTAATTGAAGTCCAATTAGGTGGTGAACGTCTTAGTCAAGGTGCGTATAATAATCTCTTAAGATTTTGTTGCATCGATTGACGAAATAAGCTCTATTAAATAAATATTTACAACGATTAAAGGTATTTATACTTCTGTTTCATTAAATAGAAGCACTTAATAAAATAATATTCCTGTGCCCGTTATTTGCCAATGCCTAACATATTCATTAAAAAAAATCTTTTAGTGATCCATGAAATTTAGTAGCTATGAATTCAATAGTCCCTGAGGTCCAAACGCTGCTTTCGCGAATGGTTTCTTAAATGCACGGGTTAAAACCTTACGTGTGTAAAAGCAACTTTAATGCGCCGTCAATTGTTCCCTACGACGAAGTTACATTCGAGCGATTGTCGCAAGGGCTTCGCAGTAATTGCAATTCGTTGTATATCGACGACGCGTAATAGCGCGCTTCCGTCTCTTATCGCAAATGCGGTTCTACCGTTGCCGGGGGTTGAGGGAGAGGGTGAGGACGGAAGTGCTTTCTTGTGACGGGTATATGCGGGCGGGTGTTGACCCGCGCGCGGGTGACGACGCTATAGACGACGCGATTGGTAGGAGGTGCGCGCACGTGCGGAACATCAAAGACGTGACGAGCTCGTTCGTAGAACATAAGATGAGTAGTGCAAGGAGTTATACTTTGCAAGAAATCGGGGAATTTTAATTTTTAGGTGTATCACATATATGGACCCTCTTACGAAAACTCAATCAGGAACATAATGAATTTATCTTGTAGGAAATTGTATTCTCTACAATATAAGTTTTTACCATTAAAAAACGCATTTTAAAGTTATTCCGGTAAAACTGAAGCGATATGCGATTCTTTTACATTTCTTCAAATTTTACTCGAAATTGTTTCATATCACAGCATCTGTTTGCAACAAGCTCATATGTTATTTACCAAACTTATCGGTAATTATATAATATTAATAATTGGTATTTTTCACTAAATCACGCTAAAACCGAGTTATTCAGGAAAAACTCAATTTACTGTGTTTTTTTTCAATTTCTTTTATAAGACGTCAAAAGCGCAGGGACGGCAAGGTTAGAGGGTCCATATGTATGATATATCCAAAAACCAAACACCTGCTCTCTTGCAAGGCCGGACCAGACTAATTTTCAGACCCCGGCTACCGGACAATACGGGCGCGTGTATTATGGCGAAGTCAAATATTGAGCGGAAGAGCGTGTCTTCCATCGTTAGTTTGGCCGAAGTAGGTGACGTTTCGGCTGGGGTTTTCCCTCACCTTCTCGTTTCGTTTCGTTTCATTTAGTCTGTCCTAATTGTCCCTTGCAAATGTGATCTAGTGGAAGAGCTCACTTCGTTTCCTGAAAAACTACATCCAGAAATTAGGCATTAATTAAATTAAGTTTGCGAAATCGTATCCGGTGTCGAAACAGGTACTTTGCCCGAGTTTGTTTTGCAGAATAGGGAGACGATTGCGTAACATTGGAGTTTCACGTGAAATTTTTCTTTATTTACCGTGCCTTGATCATAATGTTCTAGTGTATGTTACAAATATCGTAAATTTGTACCGAATTCAGAAATCAACGATAAGAATTATTTCTTTGTATTCCAATGTATCGATGTTACTACTGCCATTGAGATGAAATTAAATATTTTTGATATGTTCGGTTATAAGATCTAAGATTGCAGAGCCTTCTGGAGTTCTTCTTTTATATGAAATACGATGTGCATTACAGAATGCTGTGAGTGAAATATACATTCTTGTGTGAACTCAAGTGTTGTTGTAAGTTCATGTTTAACCCATCCTTTCAAGAATATGTTGTCATTGCTGGATAAAATAGGAAAACTTGCCTGCAAGTCAAACGAAGCGAAACTCTTTTGACTAATGTAATTTTAATGGTTCCAATGGCGGGATTTGAAAGAGATCACGTTTGTGGATTTCATCAAACAATACCTCTATCTTAGATTTATTTCAGATTCTTATTTGGATAGGTCGTGGTAAATATTCTAAAGTACTTTTTGTTGTTCTGTATCCTCAACGGTGTAAAATTATAGTGTAGAGTGAAAAGTGGCTTATGATAATGTATGAAAATAGTATATTATTTACTTTATAATATTAAATCCCCTTAATAAGTGTTAAATTATACAATTATGAAGCATTTCTTTTAAGGTCTCACATTTTTATAATTTGGTCAGGTGACTTGTCTTCGTTTTAATGAAGGTATTATTTGTACGAACTAGTTTATACTCTTTATCATATATTTTTATTGCTAATCAATTTTGTTTATTGTGATATGTTCACATCTCTGTGTTAACTTGGTTTTCATTCAGCACGTGCACCCGTATCGAGTGAAATCTGCAATGGGTCTCCGAGAAGTTGCCAGTATTGATTTACAGCCATAACAATACGATGTTATGTCGAGAGAAAATAACAAAGCGTATCCACGTTCTTTCTGTAGCTGCTCCTCTTCTTTTGTCCCTTGTTTCCGTGAGGCCAGCACTCCAACAATCCTCCTCACTTGAATGCGTGTTGACAAACATTTCAATCCGCGTGGTTGTGTTCCACTGAAACATGGCGTCGTACCTGGCAGAGGGGAAGCAAAACCAGTCGGAAGGAAGGATGGAAGGTTTGGGAACACAATGCACGGACGTGCGGGCAGCCAATGCAATGCGAGTGGAATGAATTTCCCTTGGAACTTGAGAAGCGATCCATCGATGAAGGCAAAGTGTCACGGAGCTAGGTCGGCATAACTCGACCACTTCACCTGTAAGCAACCAGATGTATGTTCAAGGTCGTTATACACGGTCATATTTCTATGTCTATAATGAAACATCTATGATGAAACTAATGATTTTGATAATAGTTGAACTATGATCATGTGTTGTTGAGAGAATCTCAACATGTTCTTGTTGATCTCGACAAACATGTTCTTGTTGATAGAATCTTTGATCATATCTTTCATAATGGATCCACATAGATTAAAATATGATAGGGTAATAACGACCTAATTACGCAACCGCACAAATATTCGAACTTACAAATTTTTCCCTTGTTTTTGCAGGCTTAATTTTCAAGATTTAGTTCAGTCTAGGACATATAATATTTTGAATTTTTTTTCATTGTACGATTGTAAAAGACCTCTTTGACTGTTGCTCCCAGAGCACATACTATGTCTGACAAACCCTTGACACTGTTGGTAAGAATGATTGATATGGCAGTCTACTCACTAAACACATACACAAAACACACTTAGTACAATAGTTGCAACGAAAATTATGGAATAGAAGAAATGGATTGTATTAAATAAAAATATTGGTGTAAATCGGAAATGTTGAGATCATAAAGTAAACTATCATCTCTAGAGGACGTGAATTTAACCTCCTTTAAAACACAGGAGAAACTTCTGTAAAATTGAAAATATTGGAGTCAAAGTTTTGTAAGTGTACTAGAGGTCGTTAATTTATTACAGTTACAAACTGCCCTTTATACCTCCAACTAAAGAACCCATAAAGCGTATATCATGTCTAGAAACAAAAGCGCCCTATTAAAAATGGAATATCATAAGGCCATCGGCCCCGACAAGATACCGGCTGATATATGGAAGAAATTAAAGGATACTGCATTACCCAGGCTCACTAAGCTCTTCAATGGCATCCTCGCAGACTGCAAGATTCCTGAATCTTGGTGTAATGTATAAACTATGCCCAATATATAAACATAATGGAGACAGTCCTCAGTGTAGCAACTATAGGGGAATAAAGCTCACATCACATACGTCAAAGATGTTCGAAAGAATTATCGCTTCCCGTATAAATGTTTGCTCCCGTATAACTGAAAACCAACACGGCTTCACATCTAAAAAGTCGACTATTGCCGCCATACATACAATTAGAATTATGTTGGAAAAACAACTCGCGAACAAAAAAAATCTGCACCTCTTATTCATAGAAAAGGCGTTTGACAGAGTACCTCGTAAACTGGTATGGCAGTCACTGAGAGTCTAAAACATGCCCGAATACTACATAACACTAGTCCAAGATATGGATAAGGTTACCAAAACCCGCATAAAATACCCTGCTAGCCTCAGCTCCACGCAGAAGTAGTTCATCAAGGATCAGCTGTAAGCCCACTAGTATTTAACCTTTGTATGGACTACATCACAAGGGACATACAGAAGACATCAGAGTGTATTTTCTACGCGGACGATATAGTCCTAATATCGAAAAGCGCAATAGATCTGCAAGAAAGTTAGCCTTCGACTACGTATAAGTCGGAGTAAAATCGAAAACATGGAGTGTGACTATGGAGAGGCGACATACACTGGCTGTGATGTGAATATAGACAAACGTGCATTGCCCAAAGTGGACAAGTGCAAGTATTTAGACTCTGTGCTCACACCTGACGCAAACGTAGATAAAGAAGTCGACCACAGAATGAATGCGGCTTGGCTCAAATGAAGATCTTTATCAGAAGTCCTCTGCGACCGGAAAATGTCCTTACGAGTAAAAGGAAAAATGTACCAAACTGCAGTACCAATAGTTATGACATATGGGGCAGAGTGCTGGACCCTTAAGAAAGCTCATGAGCAACAACTACATGTAAACGAGATGAAAATGCTCAGATGGGCAAGAGGGGTGACCCGACTGGACAAAGTGCGAAATGAGTAAGTCAGAGGATCGTTTAAGGTAGCAGTCATTGTCGAGAAAGTAAAAGAAAGACAACAAAGCTGGTATGGCAATATCCTGAGACGCGAAGACGATCACGCTGTGAAAAAGTCATTAAAGATCCCCGACCGACCCCGAGGAAGAGGACGACCGCCCACCGCCTGGTGGTCAAGTATGCAGAAAGAGATCCAGAGCGAAAACCTGAGTATACAGACAAGCCAAAATAGAACTCTCTGGCGCAGACGTACACGGAGACCCGACCCCAGATGAACAGTGAAGAGGGTTGGACAAAGAAGAAGACAATCTGTCTATTTTACTTCATGATTCAAAACAATTTTGTAGTGCGTATACATATAACGATAAATAAATGTGATGCCAGATTTTGAATGCTTTTACAAAGTATTCTCCTTAAAATATGTTAGTAACACTTTAGTCAATCTTCTCTTTATGCAGAACATTTAATTTCAAAATTNTTTTTTTTTTTTTTTTTTTTTTTTTGCTTAACCAGTGTGTAATTTAATCTGATGAAACATGTGTAAAGCCTAACTACATGCCAAAGTGTAATCTCAGATTATATTGAATGAATATGGTGTAGGGTCATTATCTTGCCAACTATTTATCACGGATAAATTAATAGTAATGGGGGGAATTCTACACTGTGAAGTAAACTTTTCACAAGGTAGAGGTATTTCGATATGAATAAAATTGTGCTCTTTGAGAACAGCATCTTTCGCCGTCTTGCCTCATCTCCCGACGCACGCCTGCAAACGCACGTCTTGCCCGATAAACGCGATCTATCCCCTAATCAGCATCTCCTCCTCATCCACCACTCGCTCATATCGCACCCACGCAAGGACTCGGCCGGGCGCGTACGCCGTGGCGGAGAGTCACGTGCGGGCGTGCCCCAATGGTCGTCCTTCGGCACGTCTGTCTCCATGCGGCTGTGGCGCCGGCGGCGGCTGCTTCTGCTGCTGCTGCTTGGGTGATCGCACGCGCACGGGTGCGAGCCGGGTTGATCTGCAGCGCTCGGCAAAAGCGCGGTAGGTGGCAGGTGTTGCTACATTGTACGCGTCTCGTAAACCCGTCAGGCGGCGCTGTCGAAGCTGTAATGGCGCCATAATGGCCACCCCGAGAACGTTTCTTTGTGGAGGGTGTTGTCTTGTGTACCGGTAGGGGATGGGGTGACATTACGTGATAGAGGGTAGGGTCGGTAAAAAATGAAAGTATATATATTTTTTGCTCACTCTTAGATCGATTCAGAATGTTTAAATAATAAACTTACCAAAATTTCAGTCGATTTGGATAAATACTAGAACGAACCAAGGCTTATAACAATTTAAGAAGTAAATTTGCATTAAACACAATATCAGGTGGTGGTTAAGAGCTTAAAAAACGTCTCGCAAGTAACACTTAGTGTTTAATTTTTAATTCTAAATTTCATTAGTGTTCAAGTGTAATTTTTGAAATGTTTATTACATCACGAGACTAATGATTCCAAATATTATGGTTACAATAAAATTCTAACCTGGCTTGTGTGTTTTAGCTTTTTGCGTCCATCATTTTTATAATTGATTAATTTGTATGGAGTGACTGCAAAATGAATATAACCAAAATGACTCATTTCAAGTTCCATTTTTTATTAAAAATTTATAGGGTTAGGACTCATTTTTCTTGTGTTATTTACATTCCAAAATAACATTTGTACACCAATAAAACGTCGAATTTAAAAAGTGCCTATGAAACCCGTCCTAAGCGTAGAGATAATGACAGTCTGCCAACTGTCACTGTAACTGTCAATATTTAAAACTCTTTTTAAACTTTGGATTCTCATTCGACGATATCAAAAAGTACACGATACGCAAATTTTACTCAAAATATTGGAAAATAAGAAGGTTTCCTTCAACTGTTTTGATGAGCCGGGTTAAATCTCGTTTAAATTTCAACCGCTTGCCTGAACTGGTTATTTTGATCTACATCGGCTGAAATTTTGCACAACTCATTTTTAAGCATTCTGAACCAATATGAATGAAGGGAGCACAAGCATTTCAATGATACGTAACAGCCACATTAATACAAGGGGATTAAGCTTCTTCGGAAAAAAGAACATTTTGTTTTCCTTCTCAGGATTACAGTTGTTGTGTTACGGTATTATATCCTTCAGAGCGACTAGGTCTACAAACCCCCCAAGAATATTTCAAATGATAGTTTGAACTATTCCCTATTAAGTGGTTGTGATTGTATGCTCTTACGTCGCAACAATTTAAATTATTTGACTTTTAACGTATCGAGAAAGTTTCGTGGACATAAAACTTTTTTGATACCCTGACACAATTATCGCCATCGCTTAGCGAAAAACAACAACTAAAACATAATGAATTTAAATAGCAACGCAAGAACGTTACTATTTTCATACTTTACGCGATATTTAAAAGATTAATTTAACGATAGATGCTAAACATACTGTTCCGTTGTTGACGGCAACGTATCACGTGACAGAAGGTAATGTGATCCTCATGAAAGAAAGAGTCAAAAAAAAAAAGAGATCAAGTTTGAAATTCACAAAACATTTGTCTTCGTCCAACAGTAACAATTGGTGCTGCGAATTATTAATTAATTAGAACTCCTTTGATGAATATTTCCATTTTCGTGAATAGTTGACAACGACTTCAGTCAACGTGGATGTACCTTAAAATATTAAAACAAAATACAAAAGATGAACCTCATACCGAGGATTGTAGTTAATTAATTATTAAAATTGTTATTTCATCCTTCCACAAAACATATATTTTGCTAACCATAAGATTCCGTGTAAATGGATGGAGAAATAGTGCCTAGAAGTTGAATTTGGTTTATTAAATAATGTGTTCACGTTTTATTATTTTTGGTACATTCTTATTATATGATACTTTCGTTCTCACAGTTAAAATGTTCATGANTATATATATATATATATATATATATATATATATATATATATATATATATATATATATATATATATATATATATATATATATATATATATAAATATAAAATACATACTTGGATACATTTTCCATGTGTGTTATCGCTATATATTTTTCATACATTTTTATAACTAAATATGTTGTAGTAAGACTAGAAATTCTTTGTATGAATCATTTCCTTAATTAAATTTACTTTGTAATACACGTGAAATCTTCTAAATGAATTCATTGAATGGTTCGTGCGTGAATAAGTGTCATATGTTTAAGACGTATTGTGAGGACGCTGATGTAATTACATTAGCACAGCGTTTGGGCGTCTGAGCATTCCTCATATAATTTATTAATGCGTGGGACTCTTGAATTAAGCTAAAATATGATGGAAGTCTTCTTTTACTGCCGTTAACGACACCTGGTCTCACCAAACGTCTTCTGACACAATGCTTAGATAAACAGGTGCGTGAGTACGAATATCTAAGCTACGTTGGTTGGCAAGCGATCGCTCTAGCGATGGCGTTTTCACGACTCTCCTCAACGGACGCTCGTCGTATGTTTGAATGTAATGTGTTATCCGAATGTGTCAGTATGTGTACGTTTTTGTGTCATGTCTCAGTACTCGACGGGCAAGTACTGTATTCTTGGCAGCAAAACGAGATCATAAATCTGACACAGAGTCAAGGTTCGTTGTGAACAATACGGGGCCAACGTGCTAGACATGTTTGTTCAATAGTTGCTGTTCTATTTTATTACATGGTTGGAAATTCAGGAATGAGAAATAAAAAGACGGGGGTTGGTGGTGAGTTATGCTTAAAATAATTTTTAATACTTTAGAGAAACGACCTGAGTATTTGGAAGACAATTTAATATTCAATCAAATTAGGAAAAATAACATGTCACAATTTAGAAAAACAAACAATTTGTATAATAGCCCCATAAAAAGTAAATAAAATAAAAAACACTAATATGAGACATCGTCAGGTGAGCTAGTTCATTGCTAAAGAGTGACTGAGAGACTGGGCGAGCGATTAAGAGTAAATTTTCTGAAGTTGATTCAAAATTAAATTGTAAGCAAAAGACGCAGGTCATTTCTCTACATTATATTTCATAAGAGCAAATTTCAGACAAATTTAGTATTATTTTCATCGTTAAATTGATGCTGCTAAGTTTTACTAAAAAAGAATCAACCTTTTCTCCTTCATATTTTCTTAATAATATGGTCAGTTAAATAATTTAAGAAGAAACCAAAGATGTGCGGAAAAATGTGTCAATGGTTTCTATAAAATCGTGAATATAGTGCGGAAAATATTAGTCTACTTTTATCGAGTTCGTTTGATAAAAACACACTGTTACTGATTTCTAAGTCTTCTTGTTTTCGGCTTTTAAAGATAATGATGAGCAAACGCAAGACAGCGATGATCTTGTTATCGATTTCATTAGTCTTGAGTTTGCTCAATTAATATTAATATACGGCTTGCATTTTGTGCAATGCCAAGATATCAAGACCAATACGAGCTTATCCGCTTTAAGAAGTGGCCAGACATACTGTTTGTTGGACGATTTATTTGCAATCCACATAAATGATTTATCTTACGGATCTATCTAGACGAATAATAAACGTCTGAATGCGTGACCGCCTCAAAATTAGAAACGATTCGTATTTTGTATTACCTCAGAACAAAGGTAAGAAATAAGCGATACATTTGCGGCACGCGGATATTAATACGCTAGTCTTCAAGTTAATGCAGAGCTCCTATATTAACTGTCTGACGTCCCAATTATTCTTCTGAGCTTCTTCCAGAAAAGTTGGGTGGTGGGACGGGATGGGGGAGATGGGTTCGCCACACGCAGCGGCTCTTGACCGCCTTTGTAGTCTGTGTTCGCTGTCGACACTTGGTGTGCATCTGTGCGGTTCTTTCCGCTCCCCCTGCGGGGTCGACTGCTCCATGCTTTTCGGCCCTTCCGGTTCCTCTAATCATTCATCCCATGTCCTTTCCTCTCCCCTCGCTTTTTCTTAAAAATATTTTTTTTGCGACTTTCTCCTCTGCGTCTGCTTCGCGTCACGTATATTTTGAATGGTATAGTCGTCACTCATCGATTAGTGGATGAGTAGAGATTGAGATTTGTATCTCTGTGATTTAATGAAATAATGAATCACCGCCTGTTTTTTCGATTCATTATTCATTAGCTGTGAATAATTAGCGTATAGTATAATAAAAGTGTTTGCGGGGATGAATTAAAATATTTACTATTCTCAAACTATCTTGATAATTCAAAAAAAATTCATTACATTTACAAATAAAAAAATTAAATTCTAATAAGTGGGGGAACGTTTTATTCTTTATTCATTTCTAAGATCAGGTGGTTTAGGCTTCACCCCTTAACCCCAAAACTTCTTTAAGTCCACCTCGGACAAGTCATCATCAGAGACACACTATAAAAACCACCTTTATCACTAGCGACATTGGATTAAAAGAGAGTGATATCTAATCCAAAATCACATATCAATAAAAGCAGTTTGCTTTAGCTGTTGTACTTCCAAGATTCATCCAGCAATATCACATAATCCTAATTACTACTTATGCCATCTTATTTCATGTTACCTGTATTACCATCACTGTCATTATCCGTCGATACTGAATGAAAATAATGCAGACTATATAAATACAAAAAGTCGCCTATTCATTACCACAACCGAAGCTGATGCCCGTATCACCATACTTCTAATTTTTGCTTAAATTTATTTTTTCCTATCTTTCCCCTGCACAAAACATAGTCATTACAGGGGTTTTTACACGATTTACACTATTACATATTTACTTACCTGTTTCTTGTATTACTTGTATTTCTTATTTATCTTTTCGCATCAATCCTCCTAGGAACATAATTTTTGCACAAAAGTCTTCTAAAAAATCAATATTTCCGTCGCGTTTCGATCAACTTGGACATATTTCTGGTGTCGATCATCAAATATTCATCCATAAATTGTCTTCTTTCGTATCCAATTAAAGGGCAATCTTATACTCTATCTGTATTTTTTTTTCTTTTTTAGATATGCATTGAAATTTCCTTGTATAATATAATTTGTTTGACGACTCTGTCAGGTTCCAGTCATTTTTTTTAATTTTTGTGCGTAAAATCTCATCATCTATACATTTGTAGGTGTCTCGCCCCCTTGCTTTTCACAGTCTCTCCTAATTTTGCCAGAGTTGAGTCAGTATTGTCATTATTCTTTTCTTGTACTTTTTTATGAGTCCGTGTTATTATTTCTTTATTTATTTCAATTTTTCCGAAATGGCGTATTAAACGCATTTTTTCTTCCAACAGATTGAATGGTATTTCACCATAATAGAAAAATTTAATAGTATTGCAATTATATAATCAAATTAAATAAATAATTCAAGACTTACATACATTAAAGGTCGTAAGTCATTAATTATATATTTAATTTGAATAAGTTAACATGTAGCAATTCTTTAAATAACTCCAGTGTCGGTGTAGACACAGAGTGATAGCAATTCTTAAGTATCATAGCAATCTTTCACCACCACCGAGTTTTCCCTCCATCTAAGACCAATACTAGCACCATCACCCGTCCCACCACCTTTGGCCGCCATCCGCAAGTTGATTAATTACCAGAGCGGCGTGTAATCAACTCGGTTACTTTATCCGCCTTCACAGCCGCGCGCGCGCGTCGGCTCTCTCCCTCACTCGCTGGCGCAAGTGCCTGCCAGCCGCCTCATCGCATTTATCAACAGACGCTTCGTATCGTCAGCATCAAACGCTTCGCTCAACTTGCGCCCTCGATCCTACACCGTCCGGGAACCATGCTAGGCAATATGGTTGCTTTGTCACGAACAGGAGAAGAGTAACACGTGTCCAATCCATGTTCTTGACTCATCTTTAACTTTATTGACCAGAAAATTACTGGATTTATTTTGGGATGAGTTTAGGTTTCCAGGGCGTAGAAGTATACAGAATTTTGAAAGTTTGCTGCAAAACGAAGCAAACTAAAGACTGCAAGAATATTATTTTACTTACTTATTGCGAATAATAGGTCGACGTAAAAGCTTAATACAGTTGTTTACGAGAAACGAGAAATGTTGTTTTCTGGAGGGGAGGGAGGCGCTTGAATTGGGAAGACCCATCCGCTTAAAACTGTCACTGCATTTACCTGAAGAATCCTGTGATTCATTCATATATTATTTGGGATGTTTTTGCATATTATGTCTTCTTCCACACAGTTCCAAGAACACTATAAAAAATTGAATTGGATTGGAACTAATTGGAATGTAGTGCTGAAAATGTTACCATTTTTACAAAAGAAACAGCATTAGTAGTAACCCCGTATTAGGATGTAACGAAGTTAGATGTAACAAAATTGTAAAATCTACTTATATGGTAATAAATTATTATTGTTTAGTACCGATTATTAAGAGTCTTGATGTATTAAAGTTTATTTATTTCCAGAAGCATAAAATAGTAGAGAATATCAATTTCAAGGAAAATAGCGTGATATGTGGTTGGATGAAAGAAGCATAAGGAAGTTTACGAAAAAAGTACGTGACATTAATTGCTGTGATTACAATACCAAGAATGTCGTAAACTTGATTGCATGTTGCATAAAACATAATTGCAGACTACCATGAGTATCGAGTGTTCAGAGCTGTGCGTATTAATTATATTTGCTTGTTGAAATCTCACACATACTTCTTGTTTTTAACATTGACATTTACTCCCGATTAATATGCAACTTTTGCTCCATGAAACATAAGAAATGATCTTACGTATTTGCATGAATATTTCAAATTTGCAAGGAAATTGTTGCATCGTGGGATTTCTTTCTTTCTAAGTTTGAGTGTCGTAAACTCTGCCCTTATGAGACTCTTCAGTCGCTGAAAAAAGAAGACGGCATGAAAATAGGAACGCCATGTAACCTAATCCTCTCCCGTACTATTTGCAGCGTTGAAGCATGTTAATTATGAACCATCTTCTCTAATGCGATTTTCTTGTTTGTCGTCTTCCTCACAACGGAATAGAACAACAAATTAAAACCTTAATTTTCGTTTTGAATTTTGATTTTGTAGTTAGTAGGGACAAAATTACACCACTCTTGAGCCCAAACTGAGGTGAAATTGCCGTAAAACTTGAAATTAGTTTGCTGGTCGCATGTAGGATGTTTGTTTGGCATTGATTACATATAACACTTATTTCATCATAAGACGTTATCTTCTCATGGGAGAATTGATTGCAGAAACTATTTCGATGTATTTCCCGATGTTCTTTGGAGTCGTATGTACAAGTATGTGTGTGATAAAATGTGTTCTTTGTTGAACTCATAGTTCTTTGTAAATCTCAATCGTATTTGCCCCACTTCAGATTGTGACCGATTTGTGGAAAACTCATTATTTACTTCCAGATACGTCAGACCAAGTTCTAAATAGTAGTATTTTTTAATTACCGGAAATGTTTCATTTGTTGAAAGTGTGTGCATTTTTCTTGACGCATTTTTTGGAATATGGCACGAAATTCAAAGTACGGACAATCATCATGACTGATAAATTATAGGATGAATCTTATTCAAGAGCGTCGGCTGATTTCTTAGGTTTCAAACCAGTAATCTTGCGCTTACTCGTTACTTTACTTATCTACACTAGTTCTTAAACCACAATTTATTTAGTGTGAAAAGCTGTGCAGTGTTTAAATTTATAGTTGATTCTTTTTTTCGTGAATCGAATCACGTAAACTATTCGTCAAAACTGTGCACAAATTGTTCTGTTAATTCGCGTCACTTTTCTTCGAGTAGTCTTTTGTTGTTTTGAATCTACAACGTTCACACGGGTCTCCGGAAGAAGCAGTGAGGTATTTAATTTTGGACCAAAGTAATCTTCATTGCTATTGTGTTACGCACTGTTTTAATAGCTCTGTTCTGTTCGTATGATAATGAAGAATTTTAAATTATTTTGTAAAATATTTTTGCTTTGGTTACGATGGTGGCAACTGTGACTTCGAACAGTGGTCCATCCACCGCTTTGCATGTCCTTCATCTCTCGACGCACGCACCATTCCCAGAACCGCCAACGACATCTCGGCTTAAACGTCCGCGTGGCGACGAAGAGTCTATCATTACCGCGGGAACAAAACTTTCAATATCAAATGATACGGTAGCCGCGACCCGCGGCGTCACTCCGTCCGTCGACTGAGCGGCCAGCGGATTCGCGTGAGACTCTCCACACGGGCGCAAAAAGAGTGCTTGATAAGAATTGGAAGAGGAGACGCTACTCAACAACGCCGCGGGCTGGCATACGAAATGAGCATCAATTATATATCAAGGGGAAAAACGATTGGAGTGCTCTTACCGCCTTCTTTGGGTGTACATCGCCACAGTGATGTAACCTCGCGGCCGTGTGCGAGGTATTCTTTATTTCCGATATTTTTGAAAGTCGCCAGTGTGAAGAGTAAGCCAATTTATTGAGAACAGGGTTTGACTAAGAAAATTTCTAGTAACTTTTATTGCATATAAAGCAATTCATATGTTTCAAAACAGTTCGAGATAAATATTTTGTAACAATGTTATCTCCAGTATAAATGTTTTTCCATTTCTGATCGAGCATTGTAAAATATTAGTTGATTTACAGAAAATTGTTCGTTAAGTTTTGAAAGTCCTTCGTTTCATGGTGTTTGAATCACGGTAAACAGTTCAATAATTCTTTACCTTCCTGTTTATGATTTGTTTTCAAGGTTTGAAACATTTTTTATCAATTTTAGTGGATTTTTTGGATACTGTTTTATTATCGTGGGTCTCAGATACAACAACCACCGTCTCCCTTTTTCACCAATCACTCTTCCTATGAGATGATATTCGCTATCAGAAAAAATATAGCAATTCACAGTCCGCTATCTTGAGTTTGTCAAGGGGGAAAGCCGTGTTTGTCGCAGAAGAAATAGAACTGCAATCCTTGGTAACTATTGCAAACAAGTATTTTGTAAAAAAACTTACATTCTTGCTAGTCCCCTTTGTCTTATGTACCGTCCTGGAAATATATTAAACACACGTTTAATGATGTTTCTTTTGTCTAATGTTACTAATGATTGTGGTAATTTTTCCAAAATTATATTTTCTTAGTAGATCGTACTGTATACAATTGTTTATGTAAATTAATGAAAATGAATAAAATATCACTATTCCTCTTAGACTAAAAATTCCTATTAAAATGAACTTACTGTTAGGTACTGAGTATTTTTTAAAATCGGTTTGATCAGAAGAACATTTTCTGTCTTGACGAATATAGTTTGAATATCTTGATGAACTACGAAATGTCTCTTCGATCATGTAACATCGTCCAATTCAGGTTGTCACGTATTCTTAATTTCTGTGTTATGTACGAGTAAATGGTTGTTCCAACAACCATCACTAGGGTGCTGCAATCAATTGAAACATCAATGAAACTGTTTCGTTTGCATATATTTCATTTATGAGAAAGTTGATCATATAAAGTGCGCTAAGCGTTCGACTCGCAAGTATGCGAATACAGCTGCAGCTGTTACTTACAAAGCGTTGCTTCTGTTCTTTTCCGCCGTTTCCGATGCAAATGACCTGGGCAGGCGAAACGGCTACATCTGACGTATGGATTATTGGGGGTCAAAGTGATTCTTTACCAGTCGAACAGAAATCTTTAATCCTCATGAACAAGTTACATTATGACTCTCTTGTTTAATCTTAGACGATTACGCTTAATAGAATTCAGGAGAACAAACACTGATTACATTCCGGAGAAAATAAATATTAAAAATTTTGCATTAGAAATTAGTTTTCATTATATTTGTTGAATATGTGATTACATCACTATTTTTTTGTTGTTTTCTTCAAGATAAATAAAACGTATACAAGTCCGTATATGTATGTGTATTACACGTCAGACATTTTTGAGACGGAGACCAGAATTATAACCTCAAAATGTCAGTAGTTTAATATTCTCCTTATACTAAAACCAGCAGAGATCGATAATTAGGTATTTCATCGAATAGATACGTTTAATTATCACAACAACAATTCCCGTTTTGCATAGAATGTGTAATGTGTGAACTATTGAATCATATTGAACTGAAAATTATTGTAAATATGGGAGGGAGCACAAGGGAAACAAATCCCCTCTCAATTAATTTTAATTTAATAATTAGTTTATTGACCCAATAAAATATTTTACTGTACCTCAAATAAGAATATTTCTAAATGGCTTGAATATGTAACTATTGCAATAGCAGACATATTGGCTCTAACTTGAACTTATTTTAAGAATTCGCGAATTAATTGATAATACACTGCAGCGAAGTAATTATGTTCAATCGAAACGAACTTTGTAATCAATCAAATATCTTCCACTCTTTTTGTCTTAGTTCTGTGGCAACACGTTATTTCTTTATTTTTGAAATATCTCCAAGAAAAAAATTGACTCATATGATACAACGCCGTGAAGAGTTATATAACACGTTTTTCCTCACATCAGTTCTGTGTATTACGAAAAAGCAATATTTCAATTGTAAATCTTAAAAACATTAAACTATTTGATTTTTGAAGCTTCTTTAGTGAGATTGAGGATAATCAGAATATTGATCTATTGTTGATAACTAGTTGTGCCTCTCTAGGAACGTTTTCGATCAGGTGGTAATTGCTCGAGCGTTACCTTCTTCTACTTCTACTGAACTCGGCGTTTTCCTTTCCTGTTATATTTATTTCACATTCATACAATACTGGGGACGAACGACTTCTGTTTTTGTCAAAAATATCACTTGTGGTTTATTTAATGTTGAAGATTTGATCCATAAGTTTAAACCTGTATCATTAAATGTACTACTAAGAAAATATTATGATATTTGTTTTTCCAAAAAGTTAAGTGGGCATTCCAAGGAAAGTTTTGAAAATTAGATTTACTTAAAGTCGAGAATAAGTTTTAGTAATGGTTTAACAATAAATTGAACATTACTTTGATTTAACATAATAAATAATTAAAATCTTAAGGCCTTTTTTAGACGAATAATATTTTTATTTTCTGTGAAGAGCTCACTACGTTTCCAAGTCGAAACATAGTGAGCTCCTCACAGAAAATATAAATAAATATTAATCGCAAGTATTTAATTATTTATTTAATTACATTATATAATGGACGTTAATAGTAGTAGAATTACTTTGATTTATTGAGTCAGATGATTAATATAGATTGCGCACTTCATAAATATTTGTCGATGCAAAAGTTAATTTTTATATCAGAAAGAAATTTTGCTTGGAAATAAATCGACAAACAAAACATTAGGTATAATATGTATTGTTTTGTGGGGAGTATTTTAAATAAGTTTCTTCATGCATGCAAGGGTTTTTTTACGCGAGCTTACGAGAATATTTCCCAGTGAAGGAGAACATGTGTAAAAGAACCATGACGGACAATGGTCTCCAGCTGGAGGCATAATCCAAAAGAACTTAAGGAATTCTCAATCTCCTCCAATTTATTTCGAATGCTGTAATTTGAATATGTATAAATCATCTCATGTCTTGATATTTCCATGATTCTGAAACGACCTTTTTATGTATTCTTTTCCTTTGGTATTCACGATGTTTTGTATAACGAAGATAAGTATCGATTATCGATCGCGGTTTCAATTATTCATAGTATATTTCGGATGAAGGAAAATGCCCCGAAAGTAGTTCTGTAAAACAAATGATTTGATGTGTGAATGAATGGATGATTTGAAGGATTTTCATGAGACCAGCATTTTAAAGAAGTCGATGAAAGAGCGTCCAGAAATGTTGAAATACTGCCAAAAATAGCTTCGTGAAGTTGAAAGTGAATTGAGCCATCATGCAAGTGACACGTCGAGAAATGTACTATTGTACAGTAAAAGCAGTGATTAGATGGAAGATAGACTTATTACCGAGCCGTTTGCCTTGAAAGTCTTGGATAATGAGTAGTAAGCTGCTTAAGACCTTGCCACTGTCCAGAACGGCCCATGGTTATTATTGGAGTAATCGTTCGTTTTGGGCTGCCGTTCTACCAACGGTGGTGCAGTGATGTGCAGAGGGTCAAGGGGATGAGTGAGTGGCAGCGTAGGGAGAGAGGGTGGTAATGGTAGAGGCTGGGGGCTTCTGCCAGAATGGTTAATTGTAGGGTGCAGGTGTGCGCGCGAGTATTCAACGGCATCCGTCTTCCGAGGCAAGATCTCTTGGTAACTGACAAGTTACGAGATTTTTTGTACTCCCGATTACATTTCTGGAGGATTAGTAATAAAAGAAAAATATCATTATAATTTAACATCCGCATGTGTGGACCTCGTTCAAGTGATTGATGTAGTTCTTGGTTTTAGAGTACTTCTTAATGTCCTACGTGTTAGCTTCAACTTGATTTCAGCATGAAGATTACTGGAAACAATATACGTAAAAGTACTCTGGAAAGTGATTCAAATTTCCGTTTATCATTCTAAAAAATGAAACGTATTCTACTTATTTTTGAAACCCTTCTGTAAATAACGTTGTCGTTTAATCACTTTCTTAGCTACCGAAAACCATACGAGGCTTACGAACTTGGTGTGACTCACTTCATAATGTTATAGAAGCGCGATATTTTATTTAAAAATTTCGATAAAAACCCACTTCTACCACGCTTAGAGTTGAAGGTATATAAATGTTGTTGGCGTCACATGAAATATGAATATATCTTATATAGTATTGGCTGTCTTATAATAATATTGGCTGTCTTAATTTAAAAATACAATGATGTTTATCCCATGGGATGTCACAATAGTTTGACAAGTGTTACATTTGTTTATTTGATTTTGATATAATATGGTTTATAATCCTTACAAACTGAATAGCCATGACATATTTAATTCAGAAACTCAAAGTACATACTTAAATGTAAATACGATCCTCCCAATTTTTATCTTGTATTTTAAATGTAAATGTTTTATATGGTTAGACGGAAGAGCAGACCTTAAGGTCTGAGTATCGCCGAAATAAAGGAACTTTTTTTATCATTATTATTATACTTCCATCCAAACAATTTGTAGTTTCGAGCTTTTCAGAACTCATAGGTGTGTCTACAATGTGTGCGAAGGTGTTCTCGTGCGAACACTAGGCGCCCAAAAAATTTAACTTCCTTTCCCAGGGACTTGAAGGTCATTGCGTTGTCGTTATCTTCATTTGACTCATGGAAGACAAGGCCGCGGTCACGTACGACATTCCAAGAAAATACATTGTGGATTGTTATCACCCGTATTAGTAAAAATATAATAGATTTTTCATGTATGCTGAACGTCAAGGAGGTACGTGCCTCATGCTACACAGCCTCATTGTTCGCGAACATCATGTCTGCATTAAAACCATCACTTAATGTGGGACAACATCTATCTCCTACAAACAATTTGGATGATGAAAATTTATTTTGGACTAGGGGTAGAAATAGGAAATAAGCCGTCAAAAACGATTGAACCTAGTTGAGATGTGGGCTTCATACTGGCAATACAATAATTCAGATGAAAGGATTTTTTTCTGCAAACAAATAATATGGTTGTCTGACGAAATTATCATTACTGCACTTGTAAAGTCGTTATGAAAGTCATCTTAAGTTCGTAACATTTAATGCACAGTTAAATAAAGTATTATCGCATTTATTTGAGTTATGTAAGCTCTTTGTTCACGTATCATCTGATATAAATCCACTGATACTAACACTCTCTTTATGTAATGATTTGTCTTCTGATTTTATGAATGTTCACACGAAAGTGTTGGTATCGTATAATGAATTTACTATAGAAAAACACACACATCGATGTCAAAATACACATTGATATGTACAAATAAATTGTTCACACTCCGACCAAGTACACCGAACTACAGTCGTAAAATTTTGTTTTGTTATGTTTTGGAATGTCTTTTATTATTCAAGAAAAGTTCTGATAAGTACCAAATATCTCTGGATAGAAAGCATTTACGTTTTAATTGGATGAATAATAAAAGGGTTGAGTGGATGAAAGTGGTGAGTGATGATTTAACTAAAATTGTATTACCTGCATTGATGAAGGTTGTAAACGATGTTATATTTGGAAGAGTGACTAGTTTTATATCGTTTAAAGTTTTGGTACAACTGTTTTTATTAAAAACATGTCTGTTTAAAAGTTCAAGAACCTCAATATACCGTTGAAACACTGTTTTTATTTAGACATAAAATCAAACTGTAGTATGGTTAATAAACATTTCTTTATTAATGAAAGAAAACAAGAATAGAAAAAATCCATTTTATCCCAAAACTTACAAAACGGTATTTAACAGTTTTTTTGTGCGATTGTTTAGGAACCTCTAAACCGGCTTTGACCCAGATACCCTAGATTTATTTTCTTTGTAATGTATCTCTAACTTTAGAGTAATATTTATTTGTAATTTGTGAAAATAAATATTATATTCTATTAATTTTGAAGGTGGAATTCTGTTTGGTGGACGTGCCTTACAAATTATTTGTGATTGAAAGTCAACTGTTGGCTGTTTTGGTTGATGCCACTGACCCAACACTGTAGAGAATTACTTCCTGCTGATAAGAAATAGATTAGTCAGGATTGTTTTTGTGGAGGGGATGGCCAATGCATCTGTGACGAACATTAGTCTGAATTTGTTTTTGAGAATCAATTATGTGGTTTTAAGTGAGTCAGCTATGTTTCTTAATTTCTGGTGTGTACTTCGTCGGAACAACGAAAGATTTGTTTCGGTGTAGAATTAAACCTTCATGTCAAGGCAAAATCATGAAGTGTGCCTCCCTGAATACGAACTAAAATAAGAAAAATAACTCACCCCTTGGAACAGAATATTTTACAAAATATATTTTCAATACATTGTAATAAAACTTGTAACTACACACTTGTTCAATGCATTTACACAACTTCAACCTTGCACTGTTGATTCCCTCGCAGAACATGCCTTCTACAAATAATATTTTAATTAGAAATTGTAACGTGAAAATAGTCACGAAAGTATTTTGGGTTGAGGAGAAAGTTTGACTTGTTAGCGCAGTTAGTATGTATTGAACGAGATCCTTAATTTACGTACTTGCTTCGTATCAGTACAATAAATAAGGACAAATCAATTAATTTTATCGCCGTGCAGTTATGTGTGTTTCAAAAGGTAAATGCATTTTTCCCTAAGTTCGTGCACCTTCTTTCGTTGGGGCACTCCAATATTCCAGAGGACGCATATTGCCGTGATGCCGCCGCTCTCTGCGCCATCTGGCGGAGGGTGAGTGTGTGTGTGTGGCACGTGGTGAGAGTGGAGGGAGGGAGAGGTGGGGCCACTACCCGGGGAGGGGGTTTGACGACACCCTCAAACTAAACACTTGCACGAATTCCGCTCTACGCCCTCGCTTCAACATCCGCTCGATTTGGCAACACTGCCGTGATCGAAGATCTATGATTGGTCACGATACCACTTGTTTTGCTGTGCATCTGTGTTGTGATATACTGTCATTACTTGAGGGACTTTTAATATCTACAAGAAAAAAATATTATTTGAAATGCAAGTTAATTATTTTTTTTAATATGGGAAATTTAGAGTTTGTAAAATATTAAACATTCGTGAAGTTTCCTTGCTACAGTTGACAGTATTTGAGAGAGCTCTTGGTATATATTCGTCTTGTCGCTAATCCTGAATTCTTGTTATCATGTAAACCAATATTCATGGATGGTGGGAGCGTGGGTTAGTTTCTTCATTTGAATTGTCTTCTCTTCCTCGTCCCCTTCCATTCCCACCCTCGGTCCCTCTCATCCTGTTCCCCAACGCAATTAGCTTTCCAGTCGTCCTGACGCCAGCAGCCAATCCTTCGCTTTACAAGCGCTCCATCACTTGGACAATGGAACCGCCCTCCCGCACCCTGCTTCGGCTCCGTGTCGTCGCCGTAAAGCTGTCTCGTGCCCATCCACCCCTACCGTGGCTCTCTTCTCCCAAATATTTCCGTTTGATAGCCGTTTTGGGTGCGCCCGCCCACAGCTACGCCAATACGCCGTTTTGTTCCGGCAGGTAGCGCTCTCTGCAGGGGCGAGGTGGTTCGGGGACGGGTCACAATTTGGAATCCTCCTGGGTTCGGGCAATGACCGCAATGAAAGAGAAAAAAAAATATTGGAAATATTTCCATCCCTTCCAAAGAAGTTAAGCTATTAGTTCAGAGGAATCCATTGACTTCGAAACATATTCCCACAAGTCAGAGTAATTCTTGAAGATTACAGACAATATGGTTCACACCGTTCCGCAAGTAGCGTCTGGTTCTGGGGTTGGATCTATCAATGACACTTCGAACAAATCAGTGTATGAACTTTAGCATAACAATGAATTGAAAATTCGATTTATGTCGTTGTATGGGTGAACTGTGACATTTCCGTATGAAAAGTGTACTAAGATCTACCAGCAGAGTAATAAAATTCGAATTAAGATATCTCATTGATGAAACCACTTTTTGAAAATACAAGAACTGCTGTCGTAATGCTTTATTTCTGTTTTAGAGATCCTGTGTTTATCGCGTACACTTAGTTACGGAATTCCAATGTGTTTTATGTTTATACGAACGGAAGAAACAGAACTATTGTGCAGGATTTTATAAAACGGTATAAAAACACCCTTCTGGTAGTTCAGGGCTAGCTAATACTAATACCTCCACGTGGGCCAAGTTGTTGGTAAACGCATCTAAACCTTCTAACAATAGTCCCTACCACCCACCTCTTACCTTCTATCGCCCCATGTAGATAAACATTTTCCATTTACTAATATTACAATTAAAAAATACACAGAGTGAAACCACACTGTTAAATGCGCTAAAAATGTGCTTAGTTCTTTCAATCTTTGTCTTCCGCTAAAGATCGTTGCGTTCATACTTATTCGTGAGTGGTGCGCTCTATACGGAAGGTTTGGAACCATCGTGGCGGTAGGACTGAAATGCTCTAGAAAAACTATTCCGTACACACGTGTCCCGTAGCTACTCACATCCATCACAATAAACAATCTATTTCCTAAAAGTATCCTAATTGTTGCAGATAATGCATTGTATGATATTCTCACTGAAATTATCAAGATAATATAATCCAGTAATAGAGTTGTAATTCATTTCATATTTAACTGTACGATTTGGTAAAACATTTTGAGTATCCGATGAAGTTCTTTGAAAATACTCTGTACGCTTGTTTTGCAGGTCCCACGAATTAAAGAAGATTTTTCTTAATCCTTCTTGTTTACAATATATGATTTGATTGAGAAAGTCCGGAACGATCACTTCGTTGTAATCAACGTGGGGAAGATTTATTTTATTTTGAACTGAGTTGTCGTTCCGGTTGTGAAAAAAAAAACAACAGAAGAGGAGTAGGAATGTCAAAATTTCTTATATGTAAAGTGGTTGCGATTGCCGTTGCTATATACTTAGTAAAATAAGTAAAAAAAGTAAAAAATAATCGCTTGTTTCTTTTTCTCAAGAATTTAAATCGCACGCCCGAAGCATTGGAAGGTATATGATTAACAGCCCACCGTTCGCTCTCGATGTATAGAGAGTTCAAAACCGGGCAAGTCATGTTTAGATTACTTACTGGTGAATAATGCATGTCTCCACCAGAGCTCAATATTCATAAATATGAACGTAATTACTTCGCCTTTAACTGAAATGATTGAAATAAAAGATGTGAGTTTCTTAGTCTGATTTGTTTGGTAACAAAGAGAGACGTCGCAAATAATGGTCCAGAAAATTGTGCAAAGTATTGAAACAATGATTAAGACACATAATTTTTTTTTGTATATTTCTGGTACTGTAATGCATTTAATCATCCAAGACAATGTATATAGCAAACTATGAGTGTAACATTTTCTCGTGAACGATATACGATATCATTTATATAGATTTTACATGGAAAATCGTGGTAAATTTTATAACCAGATGTATTGGATAGTTTAAAAATTCATTTGAGTTTTTGGGGAATTGAAAATAAGCGTGACACCTGAAAAGAATCTTCCCTATTGGCACTTATGCAAATGTTATCATACTTAACGCGTGAAATTATTTGTGAACGCAGAAGCTAAGTGGTTAAGTAAGCTCTTGTCATGAGGTGATGAAAAATCTGAAATTATAATATAGTCAAGAATATTGAACATTGTGTACGACCTTACTGTAAAATTAAATACATTAACTGATGAAAATTTCGGTTGTTGTAATATACACCTTGATAAATAAAATCGCATATAATCCGTTTGAACCCAACTTCTGCCATCGTTTCAGAAATATATGTATATTGATAGATTAGTTCTATTTAAGCGTTGAATACCCTAAAACGTGGATTTTAGGAAAGATTTAAATTATCACTCCGGGAAGCAAGCAATTTGTTATCGTCATACCTCAAGCGAAATTTTCGTGTTCATTTCATGCTTCACTATGTTGTTTTCTGTGGAATAAGCATATTTAAGCATATTATATTCCTGTAAAAACGTACTGAATTTTAAAAATTTCTTAAAAAAATAATAATTCCCTTCTTTCGAGATTTATTAATGATTTTATTGCGTGTAATTTTTTGTGAAAAGTCGAACCTAGGAAAAGTTATTTTTCTTCAGTGAAATTTTACTCACTTTTCATTAGAATTTTGCACATTTTAATAATAATACAACATGCTTAAATATATACTAAAAATTCACTAAAATATATTCCACTAAAAATAGTGTATTAGATTATGAAATACAAAATTTCCGCCTCAAGATATAAAACTTCAGAGAGAAACAAAAAGTATATTTAGGTAAAGTGCCTAGTATATTTGGGACGATACAAAGAATTTTTCAAACAAAAAGGAGGGAAATGTACGGAAATATCTCTTAAATTGTTAGAAATTCCAGCAACATTTAATACATAAAACACGAAAAAAATATTAACTATTATATTATTTATTTATTTATGAGATAAAAAGAATATATTTGGTAGAATATTAGAAAAGGTATATAAGGTTCCTTCTTTAGATTCTTTTCTGGCTAAGTATTTAATTGAAGTTTTTTTCAATGTAAATTAGCTAATATAAAATAGTATAGTTCCAAGACACTATTGTATTGACGTTGTAGTCGTAGATGAATTTAGTTTTCAAAATTATGTTTTACTAGAAATTTGAGAAGGTAAAACAAATGGTAAGGAACAAGGTATTTTGTAAACGGATTTTGTATACAAAAATTCGTTTTCATCTCCTCTTATTTTTGAATTGTGTATTGATGTGAGTAAAGTTGTTATATCCTTTTATAAGACGTTTAATATCTCGATGTCTCATAGTATCATAGCTCCTTATCCCTCCTTTACAAAATCAAGTCTTGACAAAAGGTTCGTATTCACTCGTCGACCTCTGACCCACTCTTTCCCAGAGATGCCTCTTCCCCATTCATCGAACGAGGTGTCATCCCGCGTCGGACCCCGGGAGCCTCATGGACCCCGACGCCATGCAGCGAGGGTGCCGCTAACAAGCCTCGTAGCGCGTGATAAACGCCGGACACACGTTATTAGGGGAGTCACTTCACGCCCACGCCTTGAGACTGCCCGCCTCCGGAGGAGACGAGGAACGCACGTACGAATCACCACATCTTCCGATATCTATTACACTGTTATCTACAGACTATCAAATTTAAAACTTGTACATTGATTTCCTAGACTTTCTTGTGCCGAAAGAGTGAATCTCAACTTTATGGAAGTTTCAATATTGATCTGACTCCATCGATTATTGCTTACACATTTTATCTCAATTTTATTTGACCACGGTTGCCAGTAAGACGCTTTTTCTTGTAGCCAAACCCGTTTTCATTATACCAGCATACGTGCTCATAGAAAACACTGTGGATGCGAATACCCTAACAATGGATGTGAGATCAGATTGGGAGAACAGAAAGGATTTCTCCGAGTCTCAGGATATGACACCCAACCTTGTAGTTCGGATACTGTAAGTTTGGGATTTTGCGTCCATTGCTTGAGATCATACATAGGTTGCTACATCTAGAGGTTTGGAGAAATCCTTTCCTTCCTGTGAATTTCGATCTCACATCTAAACATGTGTAATCACTGGAACAATACTATGATGATTACCTCATGGAATCACTATCCTCACCAGGAAAGTTACCACTTCTGCCCCATCCGCTCTCCCACCATAACCGCCCGGGGAACGCCACCATGATTTATCCCCGCTGCGGCTCTCGTGTAATTACGCGAACCACTAACTCCGTGACCGTCGCGAGACGCAGCCGTCCCGCACATGGGTCGCCGTCGCCGGTCAGCGAGTATGGAGATGAGTCTAATGGGCGCCCGAGGAAATCGCTGGGGTTAATCGGCCGCTGCAATATCAATAAACAATGTCGCGCCAGGGGTTATCGAAGACTCCCAGTCTTTCCTGGTGGGTGCTATGGATTATGTGCGTCGGAATCGCTTGGCGCCCCTAACGGCGTCTTATATCAATTTGTCGTACGCTCCGGCGCCCATTGGGTGTGACGTCCCTCGGTGTTTTATCCGGCGGTGTTGGTGGGAGCCCCGGAACGACCTGGGCGGCGCGCCGTGGCGGGATGACCCCCCGCCGGTCGGCGACGGCCTTTCTCAATGGAGCGATTACCCTGCTGTCCTGCGCAGTTTACAGCTATGGCGCGGTCCAATCCCAGATTGCATCTCCATCGTGCGCTCCATTAAATTGCCGCACGCCTCCCCTCTCCCATCACCCCATCTCTTTCTCTCCCCGTGGATGTTCTTTGCGCCTGCGCGCGCCAAGCGGAGAGAGACCAGGTGCTGACTTCGCCGCCACCTCCTTCGTTGCCAGCGTTGGGTCGTGGAGCGAACGCTCTGCTTCTCGCAGCTTCGCAGTGCTCGGGTCAAGCACGACCGCCGCCCCCGCTCAATTACATACGGCATCTTCCCCCACCCCCACCTTCTGGTTGGAGCGCCCGCGGCGAGCCCCATTACTCCACGAACCTAATATTTCCCCGGTTAATTCGGTGTCAATCCCGTGATATTTACTGCCGCGCCGAGGGCCAGCGACGGGACGCCGCCCCGCCGCCGTCTTTCCGCCTCCGCCTCCGCCGTCTTTCCTCTGCCGCTACGGCGCGTCCTGTGCCTCGCTGCGCTTGGACGCGCGTCGTGCCGCTCCGTCGCCGTCGCGTTTCGACCGCGGCGCCCCACGTGACACTAGGCGGCAGGTGCACGCGTACGAATGGTGGAGGTGGCACGATGTTGATATAGGAAATTATCGGGCGGCATCTTTGTGAGGTTTTTGATTGATGATTTGTGGCAAATAGATCCACAAGTGGTCGTTACACTATTATGAAACATCACACTGAGAGAAAAGATTATGATATGAGATCCAAATTCGGGGAAAAAAAAAGACTTTCTCCAAACCTTCGGATATGACGTCCGAATCGTATAGCATCCGAACTATAGGGTTGAGATGTTATATCCAAAAGAATGGAGAAATCCTTTCCTTTCTTTGAATTTGGATTTCACATCCAATCCTAGGGTACTCGCATCTGTAGTTTTCTCAGCGCTGTGATACATGGTTTACGGTTCTTCCAAAGTAATGACACGCGTGAATATTTTTTATAGCTTTTGACTCTATTTTTGAAAACTTATATCCATAATCAAGAGACAAAGATACGCGTGATTTTGGAACATTTATAAATATACAGATAAATTACATATGAATATATGAGGTATATTATTTGAATTGGTATGTTAGTGTTCCTTTCTATCTTTGATTACGCCATCTGAGATAAGAGTTCTACTTCATAATGATTCAATAGTTAGTTCTAATGGTGATAGACAGATTTAAACATTCAATGCTACATATAGTTGATGAAATAACGTACGATATGTATGTGTCTGACGAGACAATGTAACTGATGATACGTTATAAACAGACATGATGGTGGCTTGTTTTGTGCGCAGGTGACTGCATAGGAGTATGCTAGAGAAGGGGCGAGGAGGCTTTTAGTTCTGGTTCTGTTTGTCGCGCAATGATTAATTCCCACCCAGCCTCGACCAGCGTTTGGTTGCATGCATAGTCATGTGTGGGCGATGACAGGTTTCTTTGTGCAGGTGACTTGACTGACATGGTCTTTCAATTGGTCGCTTCGGTCGGTCTTCATAGAATTCTACGTGTATAAGAAGTACGTCTCTCTCTCGACGTAAATTCTGAAAGGTACATTGTTCCTTAAGAAAATGTGACATGACTGAGAAAAGATATCCAGTGTTACTATTAAGTCTCTCGGTGCATAATGTGCGCTTGTTACTGTCAGATATTGTATCCTTCCTGAGAAATTCATGATAAAACGTGTCCTATGAAGTTGATTTGTTGTACATATTTTAAAAGTTTATTACTTACGATTTGTAGATTTTGATTGTGAGAAAAGGTATTGATGTTTCAAAGACAATTTTATGTCATTTTTACCGACAGTAATACATCTGGTTTTTCCTCATACAATTGTTTTCTATCGTTTCGTAAATATTAATTTGTTTTATTTTCGTTTTTTTTTCTAGGTGAGTACCCGGAAATTTATATCCTAGAATGTCATCCTCTGGCAAAGATGGTGAGTACACCGCTGCAAAAAAAGTGGGCATACTTCTTCGTAATAATCTTTTGACACGTCGTTTAAACCGAGCCCTTCTCCGCCATTGTTATTCTCGAGTAAAGATAACACACAATAAAAGGAAGTGAAAGGTGGCTGTGCAAAAACTAAACGTCAGTCACCACCAACCCTCCCCAGCGAAAACGTGTCAGTCCAAAGTGCATCCTCTCGCAAGACAGAAGAAGGGCGTGGTTCTTTCGGGACGCGAACGGAAGTCGAGTGCGTCCGTGGGTGAAGTGTGAGGGGGTGGGGGGGGGAGGAGGAGAAGGGAAACGCGAACGGTGCCGAAGGAGCACCGGATATACTCTGTAATGAGCGCCTGATTTTATTGGTCCATCAGACCGGGTTTACTACGAGTCGAAGCACGGGCCAAGTGCTAGCCAGATGTCGAGCGTCCGTTCGTTGGTGTCTTCTCCGCCCTTCCTTACTTGGGATACCATCCTTCCTGCTCCATACCCTCCTTCCTCTTTACCGTTTACGAGCAGTTCACCCCTCTTCTTCTTCTCCTTTCGTTCTCTGCCATTGCCGCCCGCGGTGGCGCGTTTCCCGGAACTCACAAGAGGCGAGTTATCGCGTCCGGTTACACGCCTCAAGCGTCACTGTACTCGGACGAGGGGTTTGTGCTTGGACAGTGCCCATTATACTGGTCGCTACACAATAATATTTCTTCTATCCATTTTCTTTCCTTCTTATACCCAGTCATCATTTCAACTACTTACTACTTCACAATGTTGTGACAGTTAACAAGATTTCTGTATTTTATTAATTACTAGAATCATTGATTACTTTCCAATCTCTCATGAGTATTACTTACTCCTATCCAAGGCAGGATTTTTTTGTCGGTTAAGAGCAAAATGTCGTATACATGAACGTATTCATTAAGAATAATTTAATATTATCGTTGGAGATTGAGTGAATTACGTTGATGTAATATTAATTTCCAATAAGTGTTACCGGGTTTCGTTCAGATGAATCTTACGAGCGTGGTTATTTCAACGATTTCGTGTCTTCATTGTCAATACCTACCAAGTCATTCGATGGTCATTTCAGTAATATCTCGACTGATTTACTCAACTGATCGGATGATGTAAACAAATGGATTTGGTGATTTGGAAACTATGTGACAAAAAAAATTTCCTAACTTTTTCATAATGATTTTTAGTTTCGCTTTGCAAAAGAAAATGTGAAACATCGTCATAATAATACAAAAACTTTGCTTTCGCGACCATTAAAATTATATATGAGCAGAAATTCTATTATTAGGAAGGTTCTTTAGCCTTATATTTAAAATTTACCATTTTATTTCAAATATTAAGTTAAACAACACTAAAATGTGTAGAAGTGACTTTAGAGCAAACAAAAAAAACTTACTATTTCTGAAACAAAAATTGAAAAGAAAATGTTCAACAATGTGATTTTATCTCTAAGATAACAAACATACGCACAAAAAATAAAAGAAACTATTATTGTATCAATTTTCGAAGAAATAAAAACTTAAAAAAATCTTTTAAAGCTGTTAAAGCAAAATATTTAAAGTAATTGTAATATGTTCAATACTCTTTAACTCGAGAAAACCTAAAATAACGGAAATAGAGTTAAGCAAGACGAAAAAAATGTTTTGTTGCATAATGTAATTGTTACGAAAGTAATATTCATTTTCATGAATTACTGAACTTAAAAGATGCATCAAATTTCAATTTTCGAGCATTTAATTTATATAAATAATAGATTATAAAATAATTATTTTATATTACATGTCGCATGTCGACAAGTCGAACAACTCAAATTTCTTTAATTTATCAGATACTTAAATTTTTTATGCAGTGTATTTTCATTATCGTGCCTTAGATTCTTCGGTGTTGTTTACTTGCGAAGACTTGGTGAATGGTGAGTATGAAGTCAAAAACTAATAAGAAACGTCAATCTCACGCGTGTTCAAAACTCACGAAAACTAAGACTTCAAAAGGGGTATTCCATTCCATAGAGTTCTAATTTGTTCTAGTGAGTTTGTAAGCTGAGCACCATTTAGGTTTTTGTTTTGTTTTTGGGAAAAAAAATATATTAATTATCGAGTTAAATAAGTAATAACTTTGTGTGTACTTTAAATACAACTTGAATATTTCAAATATTCCCGTTTCTAGAAGTATAAAAATTGAAAATTGCTTGCGAAATATGTCTCTTTATGGCAATGATCTCATTGTTAGGATTGAATTTAATTGAAGAATATTTATTTCATGCCAAACTTATACCATAATGAATTTTGTACTCATAAGTATAATTTCCCAATTTTCTATAAAATCTATAGTCTCTTATTTACAACCTTCCGCCAGATATTCAACTCCAGAAAATCAAACCGTTTCTGAAGTTACATGAGGTTCTGGGTGATGAAGCCATCAATTAAAAACGAATATATTTACCATTTTACTTCATCTTACACGCATCATCGACCAGGTATCATGCAATCTGAAAACTGCAGTTAAAATACATGTGCGAGTAATTTGCGCGCACGAAACCACAGTCACCGAGATACGAGCTGCGTGTTACTCGCCGGCAGATGTCGGTCGCTTGCTAGCTCGCGCGTCGTTTAACATACGTAGACGTACGCTTAACATACGGGAGTGGAGCGTTTGTCAAGTGCAACAGCGTCGTTGCACTGACCGCGTCTGCGGAGGTAATCCGGCCCCGGTGGCAATCCAATTTGCGACAACGGAAGGTCGCTTTGCGAAGACAGTAGCCGCTTCTGTGAAGACTGTGAATTGTTTTGTCGTTGAGTGGCGGCTGACAGATTGTCTCCGTGCCCTAGGCTATACATTTCTTTAACTTTTTTGAGCATTGTCGGTAATAGAAAATGCAAATTTCCAAGAAATAGCTGGATTTATAAATTTATTAGTTGGTGACAATTAACTTCCTTTCACTTGCCGACGGGGTAAATTGAAAAATTTCCAAGATACTTCATATCACATTCTGAATTAGGAAGCCAATTCGAAAATTTATAATGAAATTACATTTAATCATATAAAAGAAACAGTTGTTACTGCGATTCCAAAATATCACTTATCCATAGACTGTAAATCAAGGTACATCAATTATGTCGGTTGTGACATAATGTTAGTCACTTCTGAAATATATAAATGCATTTTTAAATCAATAGATGTGTCATTGGTTTTAAAATACTGCTAGCCTTGTTAGAAACGTTTTCTGTTGTTTTCAGTATTTTCATCGTGTGTTTAGTTCACATGATAGCCAGGGGGGGCGGGGCGAGGGTGTTACTTTTTTATTGTCATGAAAATACTTGTTGCTATTCGTAAAAACAGTTTATAGAGTAAAATGTTAATTTAGAATTTTATTAACTAACGAATGAGAAACAATTGAACATTTAAAATGTTGGAACAAATTAGTGAATACCAATATTATTAATTAAAGAAAAATAAATTGAATTATATAATGATGTAAACAGTGTGTTTCGCATGAGCACGTACGTGCATTACATGGATTCGTAGTAAGGAATTAAGCAAAAAAGAAAGAAAAATGATCATGAGATTTTAAGGAATTTATTGCTTCTGAGATCCCTGACAACAAGAAAATTTGCGTGCTGCGCAAATCTGATAAATAAGTTGAGTCAATTAATTTGGTCGTAAGTTTTGTATTTACTCCGATCTATGCTAGTTAAATGGTACTTTCTGCCTAATTGGTACGCATTTTGTATTTGGATGTTGATAAAATGAATAATGGTTTTGAATCTATCGAAAACTGAAAGTTTGGTAAATTCTGTATCTTCATTTTGTAAAACTCACAGAACATTTGATAGTGTAATGTATCATTGAATTTCTATGTCCTTCTTAATGTATAGGAGTATAACCTAGATGTAATAAATTACAAAGATTATTTTTTCTCCTCTCTCGTGTTCAAGACTCCCTCTGAACGGAAAGAAATTTATCACTTCCCTCCTATGCGTGTCTTACCTTGGATAGGATATTATTGATAACTTAGGGTTCCATCTTTTCATAGTGTGCTTGCTTTCTACGTATCTCCGGTATCACATTTGATTTTGTAATTCTCTCACAGGGATTGGATAATATTATTTTTAAGTCTTTGTCTCCCCCAAGAAGACCTTGCCCTATCAATCGTTTTGTATTCGAGTAGCACTTTTTGTCACCTTTTTTTGTTCTTCGTCGATCACTTTTATTCCCTTTTATATACTTCTTTCCAATTTCCCTTCCTTTCCACTTGAATTGCCTGCCGGACGGTAGTTAGGGAACACTTAAGTTAGTAACAATAAGGACCTGTCATAATATCTCAACTTTGTTACTTTCTTGTCCTTCGAACATAAACATTTCTCTCTTCCAAAGCGGACGAAGTTTATGCCTTATGGACTCAGCGTTTTAACTCCGAGTCTATATTTAAGAATTATGGATTTCAGAGCGCAGAATTTTGAACGATTCAATCACATCGAGACGCGTTTGTATTCGAGGAAAATTTTAAATTTCAACTTGGACAGCCGTGCGTTGCAGCATAATGGCAGTATGGCAGCGGGAAATGGGTAGCATAGCTGATGGCGCATATAAGTTCGTAATTGGGATTTCGCCAAAATGAATCGCGCGAATGAGTGATGGGGCACTTCGGATACGTCAAAACATCTTCCATGGTCTCAAATAACATAGTGTGTGATCGATATTTTTTTTTTGAAATGGTGATAGTGAAAAGACGAAAGCGACATATTTGAAATTATGAAATATTATATTTTGATTAATTACTTAGGTTAAAATGATTTATGCTGTTCAAGCACTAAAACTAGTGAGATTAAATAAACAACAATAATCTTACTTCACAAGTATTATAATAATTGGTACTTACTGCACAAAGGTATATGATTACAGACTGAAAAAGTAAATGTCATTCTTAAAGGTGTTGACTATTAAAATTGTTGGGAAACTCAATAGTCTGAAGCTGCTGATAATAGTCGTGCGTATAGTGTGGATGATTTTCGTAGTAAATGAATTTGACAAATGCTCGCTAAGCGATTGCGCCCATTGATTTTGTAACGTAATAATTTTATTTTATGATGACGCTGTTGTCGGCGTTGATGGTGCCAGGTTTTGATAAGAGCTTCAGAGTGAACTGAGTAATAAAACAATCTGCCAAGGTTCGTTTAAGTTGATAAGAAATGGCTGGAGAGGCAGATCAATTTCACGAAACGCAGAGACCACGAAACAATGTGGTCGGAGGAGGGGAAGGGTGTATATTGGGTGCGGTTATTCCACCAGTCTACCACCCGCCCCCGCAATATTTGGGCCTTAACTCAGCCACGGTTACGAGCACACTGCAAGTGGCCACATCTTTTACGCGCCCGTTAATTCCCACACGTTTATTTATAGGGAGAATGTGTAGCCGAGGAGGATGGTGGTGTAGTGTGGTGGGATGAGGGAGAGACTGCGTGCGTGCTCCAGCTCGAAATCTCCAGTCGCGCGTTGCTGACTTCGCAAAATACTCCTTGTAATGTTTGCGCTCCTAAGTCCTCTTAATGCCCAGACTTCTCAAACATTGTAGCACACTGTTCCAGAGTTTACCGTGTTGAATTTCTCGGGTTTGTGACGTTTGGTGCTCCGTCGAAATATTTTCCTTTGATTCATACGGCTATGGTGGCAGACTCTCTTATATCATTGTGTGTGGGAGTGTTCGAGCAGAGAACAAAAAAATAAAACAGCTATTGGGGTGACTGTTATATGTCTGATGGCGTCTCTACGCTTTCCGAGATTATTATGTTGGTTGGGCGTCGAATGACGTCACGTTTTCTACTGGGAGTGACGTAGGAGTATTAACGTTCGATGTGATCTATGGTAGCTGGAGGCGGGTGACATAATGTGACTCGAGTCGTTTGGGAGAATAAGATTCTCTGGGGCCCTGCTGTAATATCGTTAAAAGGATGAAGATATGTTTCCAGAAGAAGGCTGGTTCTAAAATAAACGAAAATAGCGCGTGATGAATTATTACGAGGACTTCCAATTTCTTTGTGTGGAGGCTAATCAAAAAAACGTCACGAACACTATCATACTTTAATATGCTCGAAGGCCATTTCATCGCACAAAGACATGCCTTTTATACTTACTGTTCATCTTAGTAATATCCCGTGTTTTATGATAAGATGCATATCTAATATATAGTAAGATTCATTCTTTCCTTGTTGGGATGTCCTCATCGTAATAGCTTTCGTTTTATTGCCTTAGTTGTGTGTGAATCTTAGAAGATAATTGTATTTTGTGAAATATGGGCATGCTCGATTATAAGTTGCTTTTTGAGAAATTAACATGGCTTTGATTATTGCATCTGTCCATAACCTTTGTTTTACTCAGTTAAGGAGCGTCGCCATCTATTGAAAGCTGCTCAATTCAAACTCCTTCGTCGGTAGTCGAAATGCCTCGCTTCCTAGCATTTATAGAGAGCAACGTGTTATTTGCAATAAATCATGAGATCTATCGCGAAAACTACCATCATTCTTACTAACGTGTCATCAAATTATATTATCTGCGCTCCTTTTTAACAACTAGTGATCATCTTTTGCTGCCCGTTTTCAGCCTTCGTAGTTTAGACCAGCCCCTTTCTAGGAGGCGATTATATGGGGCAGTTTACGAAATACTAGCACAATCAATCGTCTGTCCCAAGGAAAATTATACCTAAGTATTCACCCACTCCCCGCTTCCTAATAAATAGTGTAAGGATTTTTATCAGTTCTTACATTTTAGTTCCAACTTGATTACATGTTGGTTATATCGAAATAAAAGGTGTTTTCACAACTAAGCGAATTTGTTCAAAGAACCTCTTCTTGTATTTCTTACCAACTAAAAATCGTATCTTAGTGACCAAACCTTTACTTCTTATATTTTTTTATATTTTACTAATAGTTACTTAACTATAATCTAACTTCTAATGTATGTTGATTAATATTAATATTAATATGATTATTCAATTTCTTCGTAATTATCGTACGATAATTAAGTTCGGTCGATTTGTTCATCGCACTTCCCCTCTCCAGCACCGAAAGAATTCTGAAATAGTGAATTGATTTTCTGAAGAAGGTTGTGACTGCGACGTAGAGTGGTGGCTGTCTGTGATGGTGGGGAAAGCGGCATCAATTTCAAGTTGATGGTTAGGATTGTTGCCGATGTAAAAGCCGCAACGCCAGTAGCTTCTCCGGCAGCGTCGAGTAACTGGTTCGTTAACGATTCCCTTGCGACTGTTAATTGCTCGCGGCTTCTGCCGGTGATAATGACAACTAGTGAATGAGGTGACCGCGCCGGGCAGACGGGGAAGTCGTTCAAAAGGCATTGGGAAAAAATTGTGACCGTACATTAAAGTGGAAAGATCACCAACACAGACGCTGAAGGGTAGGGGAGGGGGAGGGTCTGAGTGTTTAATGAATCGCTTACGAAGGCTATTTTTTTGTCTAAAATATTTATATAAACATGAACTCAGCACAAAATCAATCATTGATACTTGCATTAAATAGACAATTCTTTCTCTGCATTGAACTTTTTGAGTTCTTTGTTAACCTACGCAACACCTGCAAAGATATAGAAAAACTCATTAAAATAAACAAACATAGTAATCAGAAAATATAGCTAAAAAATAAATGAATTTCTCCATGACATCGTAAAATATGTATATAAATATAACCTCGGCAATGTTTTATTTTGCAAAATAATGTGTTAACGGGGGTTCCGGACTCCATGGACTTATACTTTGGCTACGTCTTTGCCACCACCAACAACGTATAAATTATTTTCAGTCTAGTATTCTCTTTTATGGATATATCTCCGTATATGGTAAGTTACATGTTTTCCGTTTTTACCAAGACTTTTTTTTAAGTTAATAGATTTTTGGTGCACCGTTTCATGTAATACTTCCGGTAGATACATTCTTGTATGACGAATCTTACTTAATCAAGATATTAAAATGAAAATGTGCTGTTTCTATTTGTTTCTATATTATGGCTATCAATGTAGGGTGAATTTTCAGGAGATGTTTACCTCCGTATCCAATAAATTGTCAGTGAGTTATTTATTTCTCCAAGAACCAATACTTTGACTTAGTTACCTTGACCTTGTAAATGTGATTAGGATAAATAACTTGTTAAATAACCCTATTAAAAATATTAGATATACCCAATTCTTTACTCGGCTCCCGTCATGAAAACGTCTCAGTTGTCAATTTATCTTATTTCGTATTATTATGTAGATTTGTAATCCTGCATTGAACTTTTTGAGTTCTTTGTTAACCTACGCAACACCTGCAAATATATAGAATAACTCATTAAAACAGGTAAACAAAATGATCAGAAAATATAGCGAAAAAATTAAACGAATGTCTCCATGACATCGTAAAATATTTACAATAGTTCTTAACCTAGATCTTTACATAATGAACTAGGAAAAGAAATGGCACTCAATAGTACTAGAAAAATAAATGGATTAATTACAATAGTATTAATTATACTAAGTATAAATGTTGCGTGAAACTTGATATGCAAGTACGTGATTTCAAATACAACACGATTTCGAAGTGGTTGAAATGACTGAGAGATGAATAGAAAGAACGAATCCAACATCCAGTCACCTGTCGTACCACTTACTCATTATTTATTCACTTCTATCTACCTTCTTTTAATTTATTTTTATTTTGATCACAATTACATGTGATCGCCATGTCTATAGCAGGATCATGGCATAGTTCTATTTTCTCTATATTTCTCCTAAGCTCAAATTAAAAAAAAAAAAAATATTTCAACAGAGATGAAAACTACAGTGTACCTTACTGTTATTATTTTGGCGGGGCTAGAGGCTACTAAATAGGCCCTGGATCTTATTTGTCTTAAGTTTCTACTAACCCGACAAAGAAGGTAGACGCATTCTCCTTTTATCGCCGGTTATGTCTTTCGTTTTATCACACCCCTTATTGATCCTATCGTATTAACATATTCTTGGAATGAATTATATTTCTCCTATGCTTAAAATAATTTATTTGTCTACTTTAAATATCAATTACATAATTATTTTTTTTGCAGATATTAACTTCTTTCTTTCTCATGTCAAGGGCAATCCCACAGTACTGATATTCAGAATCTTCAATACCTTCCTTCGTGTATCTCTACTTTTCAAACATTCTCCCGTTCTCTTTCTCTCATTTGTGGCCATCATTTTGTTTCCATCTCCCCACTCCATCGTAATACATCAGCGTCTCTCGCCTCGGTCATTGTGGTATTGTCTGCGGCGTGATGGGCGCGTGACATTTGCGTGAGGCAGAAATAGATTCGCGCCGGAATGCGGACTCCACACATGCATCTGTTGAGGCTTCGGCTGCTACACGAAGGATGAGAGTGATAAGAGCTGGTGATCTGCATCAGAATTTGAGTTACCGTTTGAATATATTCTGAAATTAAAAACGTTACGTAGAGGTTTAATTTTCGACAACCCCGACACTGCGGTAACGTCTTCGCTCCATACACACTTTAGTCGAGATCGTGGGTTCGATCTGTGTGAGGTTTTCAGCTGGCATTTCCCTCGCCTATCTCAGACAAATATGGGGACCCTGTGGGGATACCGACAACCCAACATCTGAATTCCTTGTCCGGAATCATATGGTTAGGTGGAAGGGCATGCAAGATGGCTTGAACGTTGCCACATCATTAGATATGACATTTAATAAATAATTAAATTGTATCGTTGTGGTGAGGTATGTGGTTCACAATAATACGTACTCTGAGATTAGTTTGAAATTATGAGATTAGAAAGGGAACAAGAAACTTTTTTGGGAAGTTTAATTATATTGAGAAACCCATATATTAAACATTTTGTGGTCAAAGAGAATAAGTATCCGCTCCTGAGTTCTTGTCCGGATTCGGTTGGAACCCAAATGATATACCATATATGGGAGGGAAGAATAGTGTAGAGACGTTGGATTTCCGAGAAGCGAATGGTATCGAAGCTATGTTCATCTGGAGACGGTGGAAGAAACCCCAACACTTAATCTTTCTCCGCACAATCTCGCTCAGCAGTTACGCCATCGCTGCCGGTAAATGAATGTATAGTTAAGACTCAGGTGATGTCGTTCCACTTTGAAAACTGGGACGGAACTATTGACTGTTCATAATGTTGTATGGTTATTTGCTTGATCAGAATGAAAGCGTTTCAAATTGAATTTCCCCATTAAGCGGACAAAAGCAAATTTATAAGTCAATCATCAATCATGAGTTGAGATTTTATAAGTTACCAAATTTAAACAGAGAATATTTTGATGTTTAAACTATTTAATTAATTAACAAATAGAAAATTTGTGATCTTTTATGTTCAAAGTAATTTTTTCTCATTTCCCTTTTTCGCTAGTTCTTCACGAGTGGACAGGAAACATTAAAGACAAAATAAAGTAAAATTAGTTGCATCAGAAAATGAATATTTTTAGTGAAATTGACTTGGTTTTTACTTTAGGTTCTTATAGTCTCCACTTACAATGTCGTACTATTCCTTCAATAATTTTAAGAGAAAAACCAGACAATTCTTCCTTAAAGAGTGTTTGCATTTCACGTGCAAAATCCAAATGTGGAGTTGTTTTCTCGGAATATTCTTACTTGGGGATTACGATGAGAACAGCTTCTTCACTTAAAAAGTCGAATGATTTAAATTATACAAGTAAGTACGTTTTTTGGGCAGTTGCTCACCTGCGTGCGTCCTTGGAAAATACGTAAGTGCTCGCTTACGAGTCATGCAAGTATACTCGACCAGAGAATAATTCGAAATGGCGAATGATGGGACTTCTTAATTGGAGAGTTTGGTCAACATGTGGGATCTCCGTCAAAGGGAGATACTTCAATGAGTCCTTTTCTCACGGACTCACTTCAACTGGAGTTTTTAAACATTCATTTATTTGCTTTCGTAATTTCTTTTGTTACGACTAATAGTTTTGTCAGATCAAAAATTAACCGAATTTTTGTTCCACCCTTCGTAACATAATCCACCTAAGAGGAATACACACTTAAGCAATGCCAAGAAATCTCTTTGAAGTGGGTCCTCCACGAGGTATGTGAAACATCCGGATCATTTTTCTTATTTCTTAGCGAGGCGAGAATTAAACATTCCTGCATATTAATTTCCTGACGACCCCATTTACCTGAAGGGCAATATGCCAGTCCTCTCCTCCCACACTCCCTTCCACAAGTGCTTCGTTCGAGTCGAAGGTCACGAAGCTGCGAGGTGTGAAAATAAGGATTGAATTCTTCATCATGGTTCGTGTAATTAATTTCGATTGATGTTCCTAATACGAATTCTGGAACGGCGCTCGCAGTTAGGGTTTTTGTGGTCGATGCCCCATGTGTTTTAAGCGAGTGGCAAAGGGAGAGGGAGGGAGGGCTATTATTTCTGTGAGGGCCTTGCGCTGATTTACTGCCGTCCGCGAAAGGGGCGGAGCGGAACGAGACTCTCCCGACGCCGCAACCGCGACGCTGAGGAGGGCGGAAATTCGCTGGTGGCAGCGGTGGGGGTGAGAACGGTCGCAAACTACAGAAGGAAAATATGATTCATGTAGAGGAACGAATAGTAATAGTGTAATAGGGCGTAATTTTAACTTACTCTTTCCCCTTCCGCTTTTGTTACCTTCCAAGGTGTTTTCACCCCCTCTCTATCTTCCATATCGATTTCTGATATCACTTAATTTGCCGTCAATACCTCCTACATCGCCTGACCTGCCATCAATATTTATTTATTCCCTTTTATTTCAAGCGCTCGTCCTCGCAAGGATTTTTCCTATACTAAATATTTTCACCTTGTGTAGCTACTCTTCCGTTTTTCTTATTTTTTATTTAGTTATGAATTTATAAAAGTTGGTTTACTTTTAGCCTTCAAACATGGCTTTATTCTTCTCTCCTGAATCGAATCCCCATCGCTGTGCATCTCCTCCAATCTGCAACCAACGCTGCCACCACCCACGCCACCGTGTTGGCCATCGCCGCCGCAGCCGCTTCCCTCAAACCCTGGCTCGACCGTCGCTCAAAGTAATTTATACCCGCTCGCCTATATCGGGCTGCGCGAAGCACGGCGGCGGGCGACGCGGCGGTAGCTGCAGCACCAGCGACTGCGACGCCACCGGTGCGGGGCGCGGGGCGCAACGGCGATCTGCACGAGCGAACGCGACAATTTCTTCTAGCTCCTGAGCCCTTGAGAGGAGATAATTACGCTACGAGTACGAAGGAGCGACTTCGCGAGTACTATTGCCCATACTTTCTCATCTAGTTATTTCTTGGTTTATGATTTTTAAGGTATCGATATAATTTGAATCTTGCTTTCAAAAATCAAAAACAAAATATAAAATACAATAACGGGATTGAGTTAAAATATGAAAATTAAAATATTGAATTTCAAACAGAATTAACGATTTTACATATTGTTAGCAGTAAGCAGTGTGTTTTAGTTATCGTTTGAGCCGTACAATAAAGAATTGTCAAGAAGTCTTTGGACTCTCCATTAACATAAATAATGAATAGAAAAATCATGACTCCACCTTTCATTTTAAAGTGGTTATTATATTGATTAGGAAAATATTAGTAGTTATAGCAGTTATTAACACTACATAAATTACGTTTCACAATATATAATTTACCCAATTTTTTCTTACTTTCTTCACAGGGGTGAAATTTCGGATGATTATTTTTCCACATCACTACCAAGTCGTGGCTTTCCCAACTTCTTCCATCCAAATTTTTCATTCCATCCAATTCTCGTGTATTCTTGCGTAGCATGACATCGAATATGCCGAGGGGGAGGGTTGAGTCACCTTCGTGTATTATGTGGTTAGGAAAATGTATGCCACTTGTAAGTTGTTTGCAAAGAACACATCTCAAAAATACTATCCACATTTAAAATCTCTCAAATAACTAGTGAAAAGTATCTATAGCGAGTTTAAATTTTTAACCAAGACCCTGTTTACCAACGCGTAAGTCATCACCCGGAGAGATTATTTTAGGGACCACTAAATTTCTTCGAACTGTTTATCGCCTTTTATTTTTAATGAATTTCGTTATTGAACCGAATGATTATCATTCCCAACAATAGTGGGTTTGTGTACTGAAAAAAAAAAAACCTGAGCTGGGGTAGCTGATGTATTGGCTGCCAGCCGGACAGACAATACATGAGTTCGCACAGCTGACATCCGTCTGCTATGACGTGAATTTTCAACCTTCTGTATCACAGCGTACAACATTAGTTCTCACGGCTTAAGTAGCTAATCTACAAGATAAGGAAAGGGAACCTATAGTAGATGATATTGCCAACCAGCAAGCATGTAATATTGATTTGACGTGAGTCGAGGTCGACTATCTACATGATTTCTTCTCGACGATATTCATTATTGTTACAACTCCATGGTCTTACCTTGTTTCATCACAGGCGTACAGCAACCGTTCTTTTTGTCGACGTCCGTCTTCAAGTATGGAACACCGCGAGTATTCGATCCAAGGTCCTTTCCCTCTGAAGGCGCGAACGCTACCATTGAGTTGCTTGTGTTATATTGTCTAAGTGTAGGTACCATAGTATTGGTACCATGAATACTAAATAGGTAAAATAGTAATCATCTCTAAAATTTTGAAAAATATATATTTAAATACCAAGAAAATTTTGTGTGTGTACAAACGTTTCTTTATTTTGAATATACTTGAAATATACTCTTATTAGATTAATACATTTGAAAATATCATTATTTAAAATAATAATTAGGTATTCGCCAACATTAACCTTCAGAAATTCAAAATATCATCAGTGAACTGCTATTGGACGTCAAGAAAACATTGTAAATATTCGTCTTCTACACTTAAAATTTCGGGCTACGCAAGACGGGATGGCGTCGTTTAGTCATTTTGTTCAAGTAAACAACTATTCATAGTTGCGAAAACTATGGTCGTTTCGACTCCGTAAAACAATTGCTGAGGCTCCGTCGCCTCAGTTATGAGTCAACGAACCGAATGCATAGAAGGTAGCGCAGCCGAGTGTCATTTAGCTGCAACTACGAACGAGATTTAGAACAGCTACAGCATAAGCTGTGGCAGCTAATGGTACTGTCAGTCCACTAGACAGTCAACGCGTGAGCTATCACAGCTCATTTATCAAAGCAGAGTTATCATACTTATTTTTTATCGTCCAAACTGAGGGAGGTTTTCCTCCCTCCCAGATCAGTTGGATACATTAGATTCCCTGGCAACCAAATATCTCTCCCTCCAATTCCTTAGACCAAACCATACGGTTAGGTGGAAGAGTAGGTTCGATGACCTGCTCCACGCCATGAAATAGGACATAAAGTAAATAAATAAGAAGAAATTAATAATAACAATATATAGTTGTCTTTAATACATGTCATTTTATTTATGTTTTAGTATTTTATGTTTTTCTTCGATATCGAGTTTTCTGTATCGGTATTTATATACACTGTAGTGGCAGCATTTATTGAAAATGTGAAATATGGCAAGACCTTCCTCCAACGATGACGAAGGTGAGGGGCGTGCAGGCGTCCGACAGACATATGCTATGGCGAAGCGACGTGTACGAGAGCGGCACCCTGTCGCTGATGCTGCAGCCGATGCCGCCGCCGCCGCCGCCGCCTCCACCATCGCCGCCGAGATGCGCGACCGTATTTTTAGTGGAGCTTTGATGTGTTGTAATAAGACGCGCGGAGGGCGACAGCGGGAAAGAGAAGCATTCGGCACGCCTCCCTCCGCCCTCGCCCGAGGGCCATCTCGACGTCTGTCAGATTCGCCCCGTTGCGTCGCCACCGCCTTGGTATATTTAGCGAGCACCTGGCGAGAGCGTAGGTGGACGGCCGAGTTGTCGGGAGTTTGGATTATTCGAATGATTCAAAATATTGCTTATTTCGTTTTAATCTGGATATTGCTTTATAATCGGGTGAAAATATTTGCAACCATTCCATTCCCATTTTTCAAAAGAAATTATTCTACTAAGTACTCATATAAAACAGAAATATTTATCACACTTGACTTCACTGAAAGATATCCCGAATAAATTAGGATTCCTCTTGTCGTACTTTTGTCCGGCAAATCCTGCTTCTGTTATTCGGTTCTATTATTCAGCATCTTTAGCAGTGCTTTAAGAAATTACTGTTTTTATTCACTTTTATGGTACGTCCTTATTCGTGGGAATTACCTCCTATTTCTTTAGAACTTAATCGTTTCAGAAGAAGGCTCTGTAGTCCGGATCCGGTACACCTCAGGTCCCTAGCACACCAAACTGAAGAAGAGTATTGCTTGTTATTTTAATCTGGACACTGTTTAAAAAAACGTTAAAATATTTCCCATTCAACTCCTGTTCTTAATAAGAAATGTTTGTTCTTAGTAGTTAAAAATGCATGGTTATTTATCGTGCTTAACATCACTGGTCGGTATTGCGAATAATTTAGAATTCCTCTCGTCGTAATAAATGCTTGGATTTCTTAGAACCATGCGTGTATTGCTATAATCCTATAAAATATTTCGAGGTTAAGTGTGATCTTCGTCTTTATGTTGACCATCTCAACTGAACGAATCCTCGGGTTTGTTGACTGCCTTCTTCTGTTACACAAGATGTGTTGCCCTTGAGACCAACATGATACGCCACTAGAACTGAATTAACACAAAAAATAATGCATCTTCTTTGGAGACTGGAGTATGTGATGAGATATCGTGTAGGTTATGTTTGTGAGTTTTTAAAAACCTGTTTTCGCAAATGAATTTTTGATCTAAATTGAAAAGCTGTCTCCTGAATTCGATCCTAAATCCGACCTTCTATGTTTTATTTAAGAAACTAAAATTATTTTTATTTCCTTTCAGAAATTCCCAACATTCAGATTCACGGATGATGTCGGCCATGCCGTCGAAATAAATTGGTACCATCACAAAACGTGGACATTTCGTTAATTTATTTACAACTCACCCCGTTGACATTATTTTAATTTGTGAATATAAATCGGATTCTACAAATCTTCACTTCCGTGTACTTTCAACGTGACGTAACATTTCTGTACAGTACAGCTAAATTGGTTTTTAAATGTGTGTTTGAATTTCAAATGTTACTGTTATTCTTAGTTTAGTCATTGTTGTATATTAATCTTATTGATTCACATAGTATATAGTTAATTTTATTCGCCCTCAGTGAATGTCCTGAAAATGAACATAAAGTCCAATCTATTTCGTTCTTATAAGCACATCTTCATGGGTAACAAGTAATACTCGTACATATTTTCATAAATTTGATCATGGTTTATTGGTAATTAACTTTTCAATATCCGAGTAAAATCTGTCGTTTCTATAAATGTTATAATACTGGATTAATTTAATGGAATTAACTGCCGGAAATTAAGTGAAGCNAGTCATTGTTGTATATTAATCTTATTGATTCACATAGTATATAGTTAATTTTATTCGCCCTCAGTGAATGTCCTGAAAATGAACATAATCAAAGTCCAATCTATTTCGTTCTTATAAGCACATCTTCACGGGTAACAAGTAATACTCGTACATATTTTCATAAATTTGATCATGGTTTATTGGTAACTAACTTTTCAATATCCGAGTAAAATCTGTCGTTTCTATAAATGTTATAATACTGGATTAATTTAATGGAATTAACTGCCGGAAATTAAGTGAAGTAGATGGGGAGACACCAATTCAAATGCTGGGCGAGTTCATCTAGTTTTACAAAAAAATTGTAAGTTTTTCAAATAAGCCATGACCATTGTTCATCACTTGTTTGTATTTGATTTATTTATTTTTATGTTACCCATTGACATGTTTCTGTTCGGACATTTCAAACTATGTTTTGGACTTTCTACATTGATGTCCAACTCCTACCTTAGCCATCAAGTACTCTGATGATCAAGTACACATCATCCATGAAATCGTATAGAGAACATAAAAAATCCTGAGTGTTGGCGACTGTTGCGAACAGCTCCACATTAACATCCGTGCAGCGAATGGGGTTGGTGTTGTTGGCGCAGTGACGTTCCTGGTTTCCTGGAAAAGGATGTGGTTATGCGCCGCCCAACATACGCTGTTTAGTGAGTTTGCGTGTGTTAATGGCCGGATTCTCCTCCGTTGTGGAAGAGGGCTGCTTGCGATTCGGTGTTTAGGGTTCTCTACAGCCCAGGGATTTCGTGTCTTATACATGGGTTAAACCCTCACTTATTTTATTTAAGTGGAAAGGATCTCGTTCAAAATTATTAATAGAAGCAGAGCCGAGGACTCGATACTTCAGTGCTACTTTTTAATTTTTTTTACTTTCCAATTATAAGGAAAGTATAGTAATCGATCGAAAAATATCGGGATATATTCGTATCTATACGAATTGGCTCTAGGGGAGTATTTACAAATTTGTTTCTTTGTGTGAAGAATTCTGTTTATCTGATAACTCAACAAATTTATGAAATGAAACCAAAGTAGAGGATTGACGTTGAATTATTGAGAATAGAAGCCTATTTCTGAGCTCATTCAGTCTTAATTTCTTTTCAGTTTAGAGTTGTCAATCAATATAATTTTTCGAATTTAATGAAACAAAATTAAAATACTTTTTTTGGTTGGGGGAAAAACAATTTACTGCAATAACTTACATTAGCTCACTAGTAGGTTTCACTCCCAGACGCTCTTTGTGGCTTTATATATTCCCTCAGCCAAACCCAGGGATCGACAACAAGATAATTGTTATTGATAAATCGATGCCTCATTACGGGGAATATCGGGGTGATATCAATTTTGTAAATCATATCCGGATGTGTTGGATGTAAATAAAACTGTGTTTGCTCACAACTTTGACTCAAAGACTATAATATGTGCTAATTTTTTATTGTAGTTTGAGTGTATTAAGTTCCACAAATGAGATCCACAAATGGTTGATGCTTGCCGTTTTATTATAATATTCGTGATTATATGAGCAGATGGAGAGAGAGAGTAAAGTGTGAATACCGTCCTTTACATATTGGCAGCTGACTCTTTCATGTTTACATTATATTTTTTTGGCAAGTCTTATATTAATTTACAGAATCAAACTTCTAAATATTTACATCGAGGATTACGAAAGTGATATAATTATTATTGGAGAAAATAAAAAATTTATCATTCTGTACTTTAAGTCTTACATACGAAAAGTAAATTATTTCGGAAAATTATTTCAAGGATATAAAATTAAAACAATATATAACAGTATAATGTTTTAAGTTAATTTTTACATCCATATATTACTGCGTCTACCATTTTCAAAGAAATAATTTTTAAGAGATGGAATCAGTAAAATCGAAAATATCGTAATATATTTCCCTATTTCTTTCGTGACGAGGCAAGGGAGGGAGTTGGGGTTGAAAGAACTGGAGACGCTATCCCACTTTGCCTATGCCATTGAACAACATATCTCGTCTGACAGCCGCTACGAACACCGACCTTGGTGTGAGCTGGCAGCAAAAGATCCCGTGCGAGAATCGCTCAGCTACCGGCCAGTTGGATGGGATAACTGTGGTAAATACTGGAATATGTCTCGGGAAGAAAATCTTGACTTCTCCATTTTGTATTTTACAAGTAAATGCTGAAATATATAAAAGTTGAATATACAGTTTCAATGAACACTTGACTTTTCGTGATGGATCGATTAGGTTGTTGTACTATTAATACTCCTTATCTACTGTAATTATTGTGACAAGAATACCTGAGTGTAAATGTTTCTTTCGCTACCAATATTCTAATCACAAGTAAGAGCCTTTTTTTACTTCGAGATTGGTGATTAAAATACGCACTTCAGATTCAGCTGCGAATTCCATCTGTATCCATCCTTTCTCAGTCCTCAGTTATTTCTTGTGACTGATACATTCCACATTTTTCCTCTCTTTCTTTTATTACCTGCGTGAATTGAGTTTGAAAGTGGGGCGGGTAGTTTTTATGCATCCAAGTTAAAATAAATTTTCCAGCAAATACGTAGTTCATAGCTAAATCACGATTACGATTTACTCAAAGAGCGTAAGATAATATTTTAAATAATAACTCACTTTTGTCAATTATTTGCGTGTTATCAGAGGAAAAAGAAATAATTACAAAACGGAACCTTTTAGAAGTATAGGATTTCCCTTTTTTCAGTTTATCGTTAAAGTACTAATATCCCATTTACTTCCCCTCCGTCCATCATTCTATCCTCTTTGCCGAAGACTCGAATCGGAAAGGTCATCGAAATTCGCGTCGTTTCCCACGCCTGTACCTCCAGATTAGAACTATAATTTAATGCTACATTGCTTACTTCAGACAACACAACCTCAAGAATTTATTAAAACAAACTGTTCAATTATTTTCTGTTACGAGTTGTCTGAGTACTTATGGTTTTACCCTTTTATGTCATTGCGTCTTCATTTGGATAAATACTGCAATTACCATTATAAGCTTTTTTTCCCCTCTGAATTTTTCTTTCATATCAAGTAGTCTACGAGTAAATTAGTTTATTTTTCTCCACGTGTTATGCGTAGTGTGTAACTGCTTTTTTGACAATCAATTTATAATTATTAATATTATTATTATATTAAATTATCAGTTCATTAATATTATTACGTCGCGTCGTATGTTTGTATTAACGCCCCCTTTTCGTTATTTTCCTTCACCGTCAGAACTAAGCAGCACGTTTCTTTCGCACAATTCAGGTGTGTTCGAACGATTTAATTTCATGGGATCGACGTGTTTCCGGATTTTATGCGTCCATTTGGCGTGTGTGCTTTTTATTACGAGAACTCGCGCTTTCATAAAACGGCTGATCGTTCGTTGGTTCGCGAAGGAGTAGGGAGTCGGCGAGAATCGTCTCGGGCTGGAGAGATGACGTCACTTGTAATCTGTGCGGAGTACAGAAGTGGTTTCCATCACGCGAACTGCACTGAGCCCTTCAATGTGCGAGGGAGTAGTTGCTACATCAACTCTGAATTTCCTTCCGGATCTTCAGATGATAGTTTTTAGGAATTTATATTGAAAAAATATATGATAGGTTGCAATTAATCAAGACGAGTTACTACATGAAATAATATTTCTTCTTATAAATTGTACAAATGATTTTGGTGATAAATTGTTTTGGATATTGATGGTGATTCTTAGTATCTTTGTGTATTTTGATCACATGAATAACGATTATTTATTTGATCGCGTTGAGCAAAAGCACGTAGTTCGAGAGGAAAAGGCCTATCCCGAAACATTTTGTATATTGTTATGAAAATATTGCTTCTGTTAAAAATATTGTTAAAAATTACTGAAGAAATTTAAAGCTCTTCAAATTCAAATTATTTCAAAGTGAACATCAATAACATTTTTGTGAGGAGTCTAGCCATCCCGCGAAATAAATTTCTGATTTCGGCCCGGACTCTGTTGCCATTTGACTCATGTGATAAAATTTTGAGTTTTTTTAAAAACAAATATACAAGTAATTGGAATAACCATTCTTCTTCTCATATTACTACTTGGCAAGTTGTGTATTCAGATTACACTTAAAACTTCAGATAATACTGGATCATTTGTTGCTTTCTGTTTTTTGATGTTGCCAGTGTGATATATGAATAAAGTAAATCCTGTTGTCAAATACCAAAAATGTTTTTTTCTTTCTAAAATGTCACGCTATTTTTAACATTCTCAAATGAATAATCATTTCTAGGAAAATCATCCTATTAAACTTGAAATTTCGAATTAAGAATATTCTCCCTCACACACAATGAGAAAGCTAATATGGCGTAACTACTACTACATGCAGTTCATTTTAATTCCTCTTCGTTCTTATCATAGTCCGATTTTTCTTTCTTTTCTCTCTCCTCCCATCTGGTAATTCCTCTTTTTCCATGCTTTCATTTCTCGTACCTCCCTTTCCTCTAATCCCGAAGACAGCGTCCGCAATTTAGGAATCGCTGATCCAAACCAAGCAACCTCGACGGCGAGACAGGGTTCCATCAAACGCGGGGTCTTTCTGATCGTAAAGTAGCAATGCGGTATTTATCAAACGTATTTTTCTTCACTTTTACACAGGTATAGGATCGTAAAAAGCCGGATCGAGGCCACGTGGGATGCATTGATCGCCTGGAAGTGAAACTTTTTCAGGTCTGTAGATACTCCGCAGTTTACGAAACGTTCCGTGTCGTTTACTTTATCCGTAATACGTCGGAGTAAAAGTGTGTTTGAGATCGTTATCAAGATGGGTACTTGATGAGAGATGTTGGTGGAAGTATGAGGGAAGCGAGTTGTAGATATAATCGAGACTTATGCACAATACTTCTAAGAAAAACATCAACGTACTATTCGTCTTTAACATATTTATGAAAGTGTTCAAATGCTTTAACTATGGAATATTTTATTCTAGCATTGAATAAATTTGCAACGGAGGAGACTAGACTATAAACATTTTTGTTCCGTCAAAGTTGCTGTATATTCCTTCCGTATATATCTTACATTTCGAAATAAGAAATATGATTTAATCTTTATATTAGTAAATATTAAAATTGTGTACAAAAATTGCTATATTTATGGAAAGACACACGTTTCCTAGTGTATAAGAATGGTTTATTTTAAGCTCTTTTTTTTTTTTTTTTTTGCAAGTTTTCAATTTGAAGTAATTAGTTAAACTGCGTTACTGTCCTGTCAATTTTTGTCATTTCTTCTTTGATCCCCCATGCTTTGACAAGATTCTTACATTTTTCCGACATTTGGCTTTGTGTAAACTAATAATGTGTGTGATGATGATGATAATAATAATAATAATAATAATAAACCTTGATTGCCTTCCATCTGATGTGAAACTTCACTTGCACCGCTGCGCAGGTGGCTTATTTGTCCACTAGGGACCAATTGTGATGCGTCATGCAATAGAGTATATCCAACACCGGTTGTGGTATTTTACTACTCCGTCAACTCATATTCATTGGTAGATCTTGAAGACAACGTGCACAAATTAATTATGTGCTCTCTGAGCGCAGTCAACATTAGGCTTCAAGAACCCACTGAACATATACTTTAAATAACCATGGAAGTAAAATTAAATAAAAGCCAAGACGATCACAGTTAACATTCTAATGCACTGAAGAGAACTGAAAATCAAAATATCAGTGATCTTAGCAATAGGACTGTGTTTATTATGTGATCTGTGTTTTTTCATCACTGCTGATATTTTTTAATGAAAGTAAGCGCAAGGAAAAAGTAGCTTGGAATAAATAAATTAAAAATGGCAGACAGTATGCTTCTCCCTAAAACAAATTGTTATGAAGTGATACTAATCATTTATTCTGAACTAGTCGTGCTCATTTGATTCGTGATATAAAATTTATCTCTAGACAATGTAAATCAAAGGCTCCAAATATGATTCATAGTTTATCTTCTGTGGTGTACTTTTCTTGTCGCGTTAAGTAACTTATCTATATATTTATCCACTATCTCTCGTAATACAAATATTTTATGTTGCCTAGTGAAATACCAAGTACACACTAAATACTAATGAAATAATTATAGAATGAGTCTCAGTTCAAATTGGTTTTGTTCACTGCATTATGACAATATTAATTATTCATGAGAAGCAGCAGTACAACTGTTTATGGTTGGGAGAGAAAAAACTCAATAATTATATGCAAATGTGTCAAAGAAATGAATTCTTTTCCTCTCCGTGTATCGTTAGTTACCCTTATGTAAATGGAAGAAGAAGCATTTCCTCAATTTTTCGTTTACATAGATGACCGTAAGAAATTCGAACAAAATACGTTCATTGGTCAGTAAATGTTGAAGTTAACAAGAAATATAAGTCTACCTCGATTTTTCGTCGAATGCTGTCGGATAAGTAGGTTGCATATTGAATATATTAATGGACTCTAAACCCATGGATTTAAGTTGAACATTCTGACTTCACAATACTGTTTCAACAAAATAATGTGCTTCCTTGGTCGGTCATGAACTATAGTTATTAAATTACTGGAAATTTTTTTCTTTTCGTTTAATTTCTCTGTTTTTCCCTCAATAAAAGGAAAATATACGAAAGAAATCGAACGACCCGAACTCGAATTTTGATAGGGGTTTGTGCACCAGATTAGGTTAAAATCAAAAATAGAATTACACATATAACCTTTATCCACTTTGTTATTTCAAGCAAGTATCAAACACTATTCTTACACATGAACAAGATTAGTGTTGTTTGGTTTCAGAGGAAAAAATATATCAATCACAACATTTCTTTCTTTCGAAAAATGTTTCTGGAATATCGTATTTTATTACAGCATTTAACTTCATTTGTAAGAAATAGAAACTTTGATTTTAAGAAAATACTGTAAGAAAACTTCCCTAAGAAATGTTTTGAAGTTTTTTTTCTAAATTATAGACACGCCAAGTTTAACGTTAGAATTGATTGAAGCAGTCTTCTCGCAGACAGAGGATCGCGAATGGGGGTGTATCCGACCGGATGTAGCATCTTCGCGGTGTAAACCCTTCAATCTTCGCGCCATTTTCACCCAATTGTGTAATTCTCTAAGACAGAGTAGTGCCTTTTGATGTAGCAGGTCCGCGGGCGGGCGGGCGGGCAGAGCGAACGGCGAGAGCACATGTATCTCCAGGGTGTAAATGTCCGCCGCACTTATAAATAGTTAGATAACATAAATAATGAGCCGACAGCGAAGAGCCTAGTAAAAGTTAGAATCACTGTAATAAAATCTTGTTTTCTGGGAGAGGCGTCTGTCGCCGGCCTCTGCAACCGCGTTGAAGGTGGGAACGTCATGTATTATTAGCTCTTGCTTCTTGGTGCGGAAGAGTCTGTGGTCGCGGTGGTGTACACTTCGCGACGGGATCGATTCGCGAGCTTTGTGGAAGACCAGGGTTTTTTATTTTTATTTTCGTGCGAGAGGGCGACCGGAATTGGAGCTCAGTCGGAAACATTGATCGTGAGAACTGCTCTTTCGTCGTCATTTCTCACTTCATTAGCCGGTCAGTACTTCGGGGTTG
>NNCF01125876.1:522709-534967 GCA_002313205.1 Laupala kohalensis | reverse complement strand
ATATATATATATATATATATATATATATATATATATATATATATATATATATATATATATATATATATATATATATATATATATATATAAATTTTAATTTTATCAGAACACTTGTGTAATTATTTAATGTGGTGAAATATTTTGTAAGTAATGTTCATTTGAAATCAAACGTACGGCGGAGGGAAAACGTTTCATGAACTCTTCAGGTATATTTAAGATTTTATCGGGCAATAAGCATTTTTTTTAGATTAGAGGTATGAAACATTCCGTTTCGAATATAATGTAATGTAACGAGCCGTTTGAACGAAACGCTCTTGCGGCCTCTTGATGAAACATGTCCAAAGAATAGTCTCGGTGACCCTGACACTGCTCTGGTAACTTGATCATCTTTTCTCGTCCGTTGTCATTGTTGAGCAAAAAGATTAAAATTGTCTTGGGTCGTAGATGAGACGTCTTCAGCCAGAAAACAATAGCGGAAATTGATGGTGACGTATGCTGTGTCGCGTTGGATGCATCGAGTCATAATGTCTAATCCTTCGGTCGCGTCTTTGATCTTGGAGAAGAGGCTGGTGTGTTCTTCAGTGCGGATGTGCAAACTGACAAAGTACTTCTTAACCTCGCCCCTTCGTGTTCAAGGATTCGGATGAAAATGTATGAACCGGCGAACTATATTTATCCGAGAGTTTTTAGTTGAATTTAATATTATTTTACTGGTCCTCTTAGACTTTATTTTGTAGACTCATCTTATTTACATGTACGTTCTTCCATGAATAACGAGAAACAAAAATATTTAAGAAATGTTTATTTCTTGTCCTTAGATGTAAAATCACTAAAATGATGTAAAAATAATTCTATTTTTAATATTTCTTTGTTAGATCTTTCGTTTATGACTATATTATTTATGTCTATTTATTTCTAAATTCTTTATTATATCTATTCGAATGCGGTTTAGCAAGTTTTATACTCTTGTTTCATGATTTCTCACAACCTAAAGTTCGCAATCACCATGTGAGACGCGGTTGTGGATATATATACACACAAGGAGTATCTACTTTATCAGAGCTGTACCTTATTCACAAATATAATCATATTTTGCAAGCAAACTAGACCTCCAAAACTGAAACTAATTACGTTAGATTGGTATGAAGAGATGAAACAATGTTTTATTACAATCTTTAATCTACTGTCAAATATTTGACCGTCCTTAACAATAACTAATCTCTTTCCATGCTTGTATGTATTATGATCCTAGAAACATCATCCTAGAACCATCCATTATCATCATCCTAGAAACATTTGTCAACAATTATTCACTTGTGTGTTAAAAATCTATGCCAATGATCCTTTAATCATAAATGCAAGTTCTATTTCAAAATGTAAACTGAAAGAAGGGTCAGAATACCCCAATCACTATTCTGTTACTCAATGTTGGGATATGAAAGCATTCAGTCACGAATGAATTTTATTCTTTGATTGGTGTTTATCAAGAAGTTAATGATGTTCGTGCGAAGGATATGCCAAATTGTTTGTTTCTATTCTCTTTTCCACTCATCGTGTAAATATCATTTATGGTAAAATATTTGACTGAAGTCTTGAGTGACTGGACAAAACACAATGTGGTTTCCTGCACTACACCAGTAACGCATGGGACAATTTGATTGTGCTATTTCTTGAACTTCATTTGCCAAATCTAAGAAAAATGAATAATTTGAAAGATTCCCTTGCAAAATTTGCAATGAGAAAATAACTAGTTTGAAAAAAAGAATTACGTAGCATTTCCGACAAAAATGGTCTTTACTGTTGATAAAGCGTCACATTGTTCTTTTCCATGACGATGAAGAAAGTGAACCTGTTATATAGAATTAGATCGTTATATTGCGAAGTGGCATGTATTTATAATTCTTTGGTTACGATAAGAATGTGATTACGTTTCGTATTAATGAACCATATCGTGACTTTTCGTCGTTTAAGTCTCTTTGTTGCCGTAGCTAATGTTAATCAATAATTTACTCTAAAATCCAAATTATATTCAAATACATTTTAAACTGTCACTTACTGAAACGCCCATTTATGTGCTCTTCATTAAATATTTAATGAAGGAATGCCTTTAAAAAGTTAATTAGTTCAATAGTGAAAGAAAACGTGAAAAAAAATTGTACAGTTCATGAGGATGTATCATTTCCTTTCCCAAGAAAATAGTTGTATTCTGCATTGAGAAACAGGAAATGAAACATGAGACATGGACAAATAAAATATATATTTGATGGAGCTTATCTATCGTTTTGCATCGATAGCATATTTCGACTCTGTCCTCTGGCGATCCCTCGTGATCAATCGAACAAAGGACGAGTCATCAAATGTGGAAGGGATAACCAACTTCTCAGTTTCACATGTGAATGTAAACAGTTGGAGATCAGAGGTCAGAAGTAATGCGTCCGAGAGAAATGCAAACTTAGATACGAAGCGAGGGAAATCCGATTTCTGGGTCATAAGATGGTTGATAGTCTCCGAAGAAAAGTGTTTTTGTTTGTTCTCAAATATCATGAACATAGTAATGAATGTTCTGTGATTGCATAGGGTAAACGAAACGCTCTTTCAAGAATTATTCTTTGGAAATGTATTTGGTCAATTGGTGCCCTTCTTTTCGGATTAAGAAGAAACTAAGTCTTCGGAAAATATAAAGTTACGTCCGGGTACATAACTTGAAAATGTTACTTTTATGTATTCCAAGAATTCAATATTAGGAATGAATATACAGTTATTTGTCCTAACAACTCTGGAAACTTGAAACAATTCTAAAAACTGTATGATCGAATTTAGTGTAAGCGCAGTAAAGTTGATTTCTTTTCCTGATTTCGAGGTAATAGGAAGTTTGCTTAAAGTAAATGTACTCCTTGTTTCATAAATATTGATAGCATTTTTTAAATATTCTGCTGTGACGAATTTGGAAATTCCAACGCTGTCAAACGAATTCGAAGAATATTAAATTGCATATTCTAATTACAAATTTCAGTTTTATCTGCTTTAAATTTTTTTACAAAAAGATTGATTTGTTTGAGTTGCTTTATAAAACTTTGAATTCTGAAATAAAATAAAATATAGGAGTCGATCGTAACAGAATGCAGAAATTGAGGTAATTTTTTTTGTCGGAAATCAATTCTATCTGTGAAATGTTAGTAAGCGTATATTTTTTACGAGCTGAGTACCTGGTGTTTCCCGACCTCTTTTTAGAAAGACGAGCAATGTGCTTAAATTTATAGCACGCTTAAGACAGTAATTTCAACATATGAATAAGTGCTACTCTTTTCCTCCGAAAATCGATAAACGAAGCAACGAAGATAATTGTTCTGTTTACTTCACCTCTTTACGTCATCATGTGTTACTTTTGAATCTTCAACGCCTAATTGTGCTTGCCGATCTACAGAACTCGATTGTCATAACCTTATTTACTTCCATCTCATTACAACTACAGGTCTCTAGCGGACACACCAGGAAGCATGATAGTCACTGTTCATGTGTGGTATGATCCCCATCCACTGGAAAGCAACAAAGGTTGTTTGCCTTTAACATAATTAGCCATACTTGGCTCTGCTCATTAAACAATCCTCACGAAGAATCCTTCGAGAATTTAGATCGATTCAAGTACTTTTCTTAGTTTCGATGTCACACACTGTTCGTTGAATTTACTTTTGTATAGAATTATGTTTGAAAAAATTGAGCTTTGAAAATTTTTATTGAGAAAACAAGATAGTTCTATTTCTCAATCGTAACGAGATGTCGTTATGTATTGTATGGACATTCTTCTTTATCTCGTCGTCCAAGCGCATATTATCTGCATGTTTATTCGGAACAATGTGCCTTACACCCGTCATTCTCTTTACTCAACGGGCGACGGAAGTGGGTGGTTATGTCGACACTCGTACTGGCGACTTATGCTCTGAGCGGTTCGTGCAAAAACAAGGCGCTATGTTGATGCGATCATGTTTGCAGTTTCCATATCGTGATGTCCACCCATTTGCTTCGTGATCATTCGCAATTTTCAAAACCATTGCGGAAAATGTTNTTCTTTCATTTTTTATTAACTTTAAACTTTTTAATTAATTTATATAATAGTACATACCGCTACTGATAGGGAGGGTTGGTTATTCTATCCTAAATACCCCAATTTGAGAACTCTCACTCTGCTATTTGGTACCACATCTCTGACCACACCCTGATAAGAATGATGAGAAATTAAGCAAAAGGCTGAAAATAAGATGCTTATTTTTTATTTAGAATCGATCGGCGAATGATGTTGGATGGAGGAGACACGAGAAGTGTAATCACCATATGATGAATGGTAATTGATCTGTTCACGATAGTATGTTATCACAATGATTGCAATGATGCCAATATTATTGACTCGGTGCAGCGACAAGGGGAAAGATCAAGTGACTGTAAATGGTGATGCATGTGAAGACGTACGAGTGATTTTTCGCATCTTGAATAAGAGTGATCCCTTGGTAGTGTGCGTATGGCGAGGGACTGTAGACTAAATGATCACTTGGGCGTAATATTTGTACTTGGCGCTTTGTCTCTTCGTCTCTTTCATTCATTCTCTCGTCACTCCATTCCCTCCCATCAGTTGCCTGTCTTTTCGTTCTCTTGCCCACCGAAGCACAAGCATGCTTTCTTATGCTAAATACGCGGTAGGTTTAGGTGCATTGAATTCAATCTTCCAGTCAGCCATTGTTCAGCTCCTCTGGAGACGACACCGTCATTTGAATGTGTATATAAAGAATACATGTGGCATTGTGTAATACTGGCTGCAACGCTGCGGGGGTATTCCATGTGAAGGCACCGGACGTAAAGGATATTAGTCTTAAAACAGTTTTGTCGTTGTTTTTCCTCAAATATGTTCCTGTATCTTTCCTCCTTATTCCTCCCACCTCCCTACTTCAAGCTACCCTTATTTTATTTGTGACGTTTGTGTTCTACGCCCATTCTGAGTGGGAAACTTAAAGCTGTTGTATTTGAAACTGGTGGGGAAAACGGATACGGGTTTCTGAAAAAATAATGAGAGATTTTCCTCAGAAGCTGTCGCACAACTTATAGGAGAATGGCGAGGTCCGGGGTTTGAAGTCTGACCGTGGAGAATGACAGGCTGGGGTTACAGCACGTCTGGGACGACGGAGCGGACATCGACTTTTGACGCCTTGCATGCGACGTGAGGAAAGCATCTGTAGTCACCTAGTCTGCAATTTCAAGAGACGGAATGCGATGAGACACTTCCATGATTTATTTTGCAACTCTCTACATATTTTACGTGCGCTTTTCTGTACTGCAGCTAATATTTCAATGTTTGTTGAATTGAAATCCTGACTACAACATTTTACCTGTATTAATTGAATGTATACGCAAATTACAGACATTTCACGCAACACAAATAAGAACTTCATTTTATCAATTCTTTACTGATTTTAAATATCCTTCGATTATATTATTAGAATGCACAAATAAGAAGGCTTAAAGAAACATTTACAAACAATCTTCTTGGAACGACATGGGAAAGAGTTTGCGGAAACCTTTGCTATCTGAAAAATTTTGATTAATTCTGATTTGAATATCTTGGCACTTTTTAATATATCTCCGTTGAATTATAATTTCGAGACGAATCGTCATGAAGACAGTTAAACGCGACCTGCATGGAGCATGACGAAAATGTACATTATTCTTCTGCGGGTCGTTTCTAACAAAAGAGGTTCGTAACCCGTGTCGTGTAGAATCCATCTGCATGATAGCCTCTGATGTCGACCAATCTATCGGCAGATCGAGTCAGACAGTTGTCCCTTGGGCAGAACATGGTCGTGACCGATCGGTCTGCGTGGCATCGCTAATAGAGAACTCACGCATGAATCTAGGACGCCAGGCAACCGTCAAGAAAGAGGATGCACGATGCTTGTATTACTCACTTCACATTTCTCTCGAAGGTGTTGATCGAGCTGCAAATCGAGTCCGGGATATTTTTTATTAGCGTGCGAGTGCGAGTTTTGAGAGATGCAGGGACCGATTATCGACTGGCGGCGATTTGCATGTGTTACTGTGAAAACAACGGAGAGCTTGTTCATGTTGATCCTCTGTAGATTTGAAATGAAGGAAAACGAGGAAGCGGATATTTCAACTAATTATGAGACATCTTATGTTCGTTCTGTTCCGAGGTTCATAAAATAAACTACGTCGCCTATACACGTTTGCTAATTTAGTTCGCTAATATTCTACTCAGTGGAATATTTTATGAATTGATTTGCTTTATAACCTATATTGTAGTTTCCTAAATACGTTTCATTTTTGAATTATTTATTTCAAAACTTTCGATTACTAAAAACAACAATCTGTCATGAAAGCACCGTATACTGTTCTTGTTAAAATTAGACTCACCACCGTCCTCAATCAAACTCACATTTTTATTACCGATTCCAAAGCTTCTTATTTAACACCTTAGTCACTTGAACGGCGTCGCATCCTTTGAACTTTTCACTTTTCAACGATGCTTCTCTTCTGTTCCACCATTCCCCAGATGATAATATTTTGCTACAAACTTCCACTTTGGCATCGCACCCGACAGTTCCATCTTTCCATCCCATCCTGCCCTTTCGAAAGAGAGACAGGGGAATGGTGTATCTACGTTCTTTCCCTCGAGTCTCTCGGAGGAAAGCAACTTTCGTGAAACAAAGAAGTCACGGCAAGCAGCACCCGGCGGCTTTTGTTCGCATGGCGTGACTATTTGGGGATGCCTGTCCCATTTGTCACCCGGCGAATCGTCCCGTTTCCACCCCCGCCACGTCTTGCGTCGGAATCACGCCCGCGGGGAGCTTGAACCCCGGCCGGCCGATCCGCCTCCTCGTGGTGCCGTGGCTCTCCTGCAGCCGCCGCCGCCGCGCAGGGCCGCTATAAAGTGTCTCATATTTTAACATTTCGTGGTTTAATGCCGAGGCACATGTGTGCGCCAGCAGGCGAACGCCAAGACGAAGCCGCCGGCTACGACGACGATCCGGCGTCGAGGAAGAGCACCGGGGATCGCTGAATGGTGAACGGTGGGAATGGTTGGTGAGGACGTTGAGGAAAGTGGTGAGCAATGAACGAAAGAAAAGGTCACCTGTGGAGAAAGTAGTTTTAAAAATGAGAATTGGTTACTAGAAACGAAAAGAAGTGGTTGAGGAGACGTGGTTAGTGAGGACGAGGAAGAATAGTCACAGAGGATTCAAGAAACTCTTGCCAAATTCACTAAAATTGTAGAAATAGGAAATGAAGAAAACTAAGGAGTCACCAGAGGAGAGGCGACACAACTTAGGGCGACATTTTACAACACGTTTATTATGTTAAGATTCTTTTTATGGTATATTGTACTAAAAAAGTTCAGGGAATTGCAACAAGGTATTATGACGAGACGTTTATTTTTATTTTTATTATTTTTTGATATCACTCTTTCTTTTATGGTTACAAAGATGAAAAATTGTAACACATCTATTTAAATATATCTAATTTGAATAAACGATTTTGCTGGCTGTGCCCCAAATTCCCCTTCACTGCCCTCTTCTTCAGAATTTCACCCATTTTTTTTAAATATATACAGCACTCATTGCTCCCAAGGATTGGTATGAACTATGAGCGATATACTCGTACACTGTGTGTTCGGTAGAAAAGGGCAATGGCCACGTTGACGACGTTCTCTTATCATATCGGAGTCCTAATTTACGGTTGGTAATTGACGATTTAATATGAGTGCGTGCTAAAGCTTCGATACGGGGTGACACAGAATGATTTAGTCGACCGAAGAACAAGGGAAAGAGATGTTTCTTAGTCCTAACGAATGGATAAATATTATTTACGTAAACGAAAATATATCATGAACTTCTTGAACTCCTAAACTTGAATATAAAGGATATCGTGATGTGAACTTCTGTGGTTAATCAAACAAAATATAGTTATCGCTTAGTTTATAATTATAGTTTAGTTATTATAATTAAAGTTATAGTTTAATTAATTTTGGTAATTCATATCTGCCAATGAGATGAGGAAGAAAACCGGTTACTTCGGTAGACAAATGATCGAGTCTAGTGAATCACGTTTTAAATCAGACGCGTCCCCGGGAAAAGAACTTTCTAAACATTTGCCAAATAGTGTTACAAACGACGAGTATACTGATTATTTGTTCTTGATTGTTGAGAAGTAGGATTTGTTGATTATATATTTTTACTCTTATATTTCCATTTTTCAAATATATATCAACGTCCCCTGATGTATCATTTTACTGGGATTCAAATTAAAATTCAGCCTCTTTCGTAGAAAGATACATTTTTCATCAGCTATATTATCCCAAGGGAATGGTGGGGTTGCCATTAAGAATTTCAGCTGACGTTCCTTTCAGAAAGATATAAGAGGAATGCCTCTGGCCATCTGTTAACTCTTTTGATAGTTTTTATGATTGTATTTTTAATATAATTATTCCTCGTATCACAAGAAGTGATGTGGTTCTTGCAGAGAATATAAATGTGTGGATTTTTTTTCTAATTAGTTATGAGATTAATTATTTAGTGTATGGAGATATTATTTTAGTTCCTTAAATAAGTAAGTACATCTAGACTTTCTAAGATCACTCCTACAAAATTTGCTGCCTCTTCTCTCAGAGTGAGATCTCGTTTTTTTCTCTCTCTAACATAAATCTTCTAATACCTGTATATTTTCTAATTATAACTTCTAATATAACTATAATATAATGAAGAACATCAAAAATGTACTTTCTATTGCCAATGGTTGTCTACATAAAGGTATGAATGTTTGTACTATGAAAGGAATAAAATGAACATGAAGTACTATTTTCAAATCAAATACTTCATCATGTTTCACCCATCAAGGCATACGGCCGTGTGAATCCAGTCAAATTTATCTCAACACTCATCACCTAAAGTGGGTATGAGCTGCACGAAGAGATACTAATGATAATTACATTACGAGTAATCCCGCGTGGGATTTTTCGGACATTAGGATTTTACAGTCGCCTCCATCTGAAACGTCTGCAGCGGCGGTCGCAGCACCTGATCTAATTAGCAGCGCACTCTTGGTGCTCCTCGGCAGCCGCCTTCACCGCCTCTTGTCTCCGCCTCCCTCGCCTCCGCCGCCGCCGCCGCCACCGTCGCACTTTTAACGACCGCCCGGCTGTAAATTTCAGCGCACTCTCCATGTTGATATATTGCGTGCGGCGACCACCGATTCCTTCGTCCCTCTACCTCCTTTCGAGGAGTTTCTCAGCACATCTCTGGCCCTTCTCTCTTCTCCTAAATGTTCTCCAACTGTTCTTCTGTTTCTGTCTATCCAACAATTAATTCTAATTTTATTATATATCTTCAATTATACCTCATTTTTAGTAACTTTTCTCTCTCTCCCTTTCAACAGTGTCAACATCACCTCCATGAGTACTATCGTACTTGCCTACAATCATTTGTTTATATCTTCACCATTTTCTCCTCATTATACTCGTTTTATTCTGTTATCTCAAAAAAAAATTCTTTTGCACTCAATTTCCCCTTATCGCATTATTTTTTATAATGACCGCCATGGTCGTGTAGTCTCGCAATCATTTTCTTGTTAAAATTGCTGCCCGTCTGAGCACTCAGTACAGTCCAAATTTTTCCCTTTAATTTTATTCCTGAAATATTCTTTTTTTATTTAACTACATGTTAAACAAATCACAAAGTTATGGTAATGTTTATTACGTGAGAAGAAAATTAATTATAAATGAATTCCAGGGTTCAATAAACGGTGCCCAGATCACACCTTCAACATCCAGTTAGAATTAAATTACTTTTACAATATTCTCACTGTCACGTTTGTATCCATGTGTCACGTTATCTTGGATTTCGTTGAATTAGGTGAACTAATGCTAATAATGAACATTTAAAGAATGAAGAATAAATAAATAAATATAAATAAATTTATTGTCAAAAAAGCAGTATAAACTGCGTATGATCACGTGGAGGACAATAAACTAATTTACCTTCCGGAAGCAAGCAAGGGACCATCCCATCAATTCCGATCAAGGGTCCTAAGGCAGAGGTGGATTCAGAAATTTCAGCAAAAATTCCTAGATAAGATGAAAAGTTAGCTGCGAGTTATAATACTAATAGAATGTCAATATGTTTGTAATTTAACGCAAAAAATTTACATGCACAAATAATGTATCAAATTGATATCTTATAAAAATAATTATGTATGTAAGTCTTTGGTTGAATATGTGATTACAGACGAAAAATGAATCATTAATATCATATGACTCCAAGCATTGTCTAATCATATCAATTGTATAAACAATAATTGGATGACCGAGCCGTGCACGGATTGCAATGAAGTTTAAACACAATAGACACATGGTTTTTAATTTGTCCTAAAATGTTTACGTTAATACTAGATGTTTCCTGGCATATCATGACGCAGAATGAATTCAAAAATTAAAATTTATACTGGGGAATTCGCACCATGGATCTCGCGCATGTTTGCAACTCTACCTGGAAGGCAATTCATGAATCAATACACACATGATATAGAAGTGTATCGCAAACCGTCCCCATATAAACGAGACAGCAAAGCAGATGCAACCTTTGACTTGTAGAAGGTAGTGAGGTGGGGTCGCGTGTTCTGGAAGGAGCAGACCGCTTCCGGACGGCGCGCGGTGGTCATGCAGCTCCAGGATTGCTACTGATGCAGTTCGTTTTAGCGCAGGTTAAGTGCAATGGATATCGGCTCCTTTGAAGAGGATGTCGCTGCAAAGCGAGAGCAATTTCACTCATGCAACTGCTGCATGCGGACATCAAATTACTAGCGGGCGGTTCGAGGAGTGTAACTACCTGTTTCAAGTTGCATTTTGTTTAGAGGAGATTAGTGAATCTCTTTAGAGTCAGACGATTGAATCTTCTCGCGGATTCGGGTCATTTAGGAATTCATAGATTTTAACCAATTCAGTATTTGATAGTTGAGAGATTTCATTGTTTTTTTTTGGAATTGTAAATTATTTGCGTTAGAATCTAAGATAACAAATTACCTTTCAAATTCTTCGAAGCTAAAAGTTCGTTCATTTGGGATGACAAAACTGTTAGGAAATGATAACTTGATATTGTTTTGAATAAAGTGTGTAAAAGGAGAACCCCTTACGTTCTTTATAATGAATACTGCAAGTAAACTAAATAATGCTGACCCCCGTTTTGACGTTATCAGGTCGGTTTAGTTTCTGATTTTTCAAATTTCTACGACAGAAGCATATGAAATTCACAAAACCTGTATCTTTCATACGGTACATGACACATTGCGTAGGGCTTAATCGATATCTACATATTCCATTTTGATTCGAGATAAAAAGATAGGGAATACGTAAAGTCACATCAATTTTTATGGTAATGTCATTTTTTATACTGTTTACTCGTAAAAAGTTATATTTAATATTAAATAGGTACAAATTTAATTTTAATTAGATATGCTAATGGTATGAATGATCAACTTTTCATTTGACTATTCGTCAATTAGTCCTTTTCTCTTAACAATCTGTTACTTCACCTAATTTTCCCCGTTTTACTCCGTGACGCCGAATCAAGGTACTTTGCAAGACGAATTGTTGGCGTCGAAATACGTAGGTCTCATCCAAGGCCCCATCCGGGCGGGGTGCACCAAACGCGGGTGTTTCTTTCCATGATTGAATCCGACAGTGCCGCATAGGGGGCCCTGGTCGCGCGTGATTTAGACCCGATGCTCAGGCGATCGCTGGGGACAGGGGTGTCCAGACACTTCCCTTGTCTAGTCAAACTTTGTGTTGGACTAGTACTTTAGATCACCTTCTCACGTAATCGAGAGATTTTAATTTTCTTACTGTAGGGACTTCTTTTTCAGAAACAGAGTTTCCGTGATATATTTATGTAGCACCAGGATTTTATTTGTCTCAGGACATGGAATTTTTAGTTGGTTATGATCTTAGTTCTCTATTATTTCTCGGGCAATATTATTTGCTTTTGAAATTTAATAACTCAAATCTGGATAAAAAATATTGTCTCGTAAATTTTCGTGTTGTAATATACTAGTACCTCCTTTCTCTAATAACAAATAATTTCCCGATGATTTCGTAAGTGTCTAGATACTATTTTAAAAATCCCTGTTTCATATCGTTCTCTCCAGTGACGTGTTCATAAATGAGAAAGTTCTCTGACCAAAGCTGCGTGAATTTTGTGTCAGAAGATG
>NNCF01125876.1:498021-522695 GCA_002313205.1 Laupala kohalensis | reverse complement strand
TATATATATATATATATATATATATATATATATATATATATATATATATATATATATATATATATACACGATTACGACATAACGACACAGCACTGCTTCGTCTCCGCTTTCACACTTTCTGGTATTTTATTTTATTCATCTAGAGATCGTGACTACCCGTCTTTTATTCGTCTCTAACTCATTTCTTGTAATAGTTCATATCCTCTGCATTTACACCTTGTTCTTTTATCACATTGTCCAAAACAGTTTTTTCCCAACGAATACATACCCAAAACTCTTAAATAAATCTTGAATTCCAGTTACTCTTATAACCATATTGTTCTAGTACTCATTAAACGTACAATCCTGTAGAACATGCAAAACATATTTCAGTACTTTAGGTTTGCATTGTCTTTCTATCCGTCTACCCTTTCTCCCTCAAGAACCAGCGCCATAGGCCACCCACACAGTAGACAGCGTCAGGTGCATGCATGACCAGCTTGTCTAAGAGGGAAGGAAACAAGGCACAAGGTCTCTTGTCTCGGAAAACAATTCATACAAACTGTGGTGTTCTGATCAATCTCAACTAACACGACCACCGGCGTCGTTTATTCCATTCCCCCCTCCCCTTTTCAGATCACATTTAGCTCGCTGTCTCCTATTCCTTGACAATTCCCTTGTTTTGCATCCCCTAACCACCGTTCTTAACACACTTTACAGTATCAGTGTAATTTTGACACACGTGGTGCTACTCTTAGCAACCGACATTGTGATCATTAGTATTTGTTTTTTCCTCTTTCAACACCTGATATTTTTGTGCCTTCTTTCAAAATAATTTCATTGACAGTGAAACCATTGCGAAGAATAATCTCGAAATATATGCGGTATTTATAGGCACGTCAAACTCGAAAAGTTACGTTATCAAATATCACATGGAACGTTTCTCTCGCTGAAACGTGGAAGGTGCTATATTGACCAAATGCCTTTGATGTGTTTTCTGTGGCGTTTTTAATGAATGCTGGAGTTGTCAGGAGATGGAAGTTTGCTTCTATTCTGTGTTTTTTTCTGTGTGTAATTGGTTGAAAAGAATCTCACAAGTGGGACTGTGAATTATGACTTGGATACTTCACTTCCAAATGTTGTGCTGTAACCAGTGTTGCATACGCACTGTTTTCAGAGCTAGCAAGATTTCATCCTTAACAGTGACAAAATTAGGTATCTGAATTCTTTCATTCACATCCTCACAGTTCCGTACGACGTGGAGGCAGGATACTGTCGAACTGAGGTTTGGGCATCGGAGAGAAGCTTGAATATTCTGTCATATTGTCGGAAGAGAATGATATTTTTCCATCNGAAGAAAATGATATTTTTCCATCCAATTGGAAAATACAATTTTGTAACTATTTAGTTTTTTAAAACACAAATTTAATTTATTTTAATGAATATGTTTATACATCCTTAAGTGCCATTCAAGTATACAACTCGTGTAAGGCAGTATAATTAAGATAAAGAAAATAGTTACTAAAAAATAAAAAATATAATAAAATTTAATGAAATCCACTGGTAAAAACTACGATATTGTACGAAGATCTTCGGTCAAATATTTAAACTTGAAATGTAAATGTTGTTCTTCATAGCAATTATGTGAGTTGGTTAACTTTGAGTGCTATTTCGATATCACAAACTTGTTTCTGGAGTATCTTTTCTTTAGTTATTACATTCCTGAAATTGCTCGAGTGGTTTGAGGTATTGAAATCTTTCTTTAAGTTTATCGTCGACCTCCCCGATCAAATATACCATCAGTATCATCTCTAACTCCCTCAAAATCTTCTTTTTCGTCGTCTCATTCACCTGCTCACTCAACACCCACACCGTCGCAAGTCCTAATCCGCTGCGCCGCCCCCGTTGCCAGCCAGACCTCACCTGGCGCACCAAAGCGGCATCCATGCACTCCCCGACGGGTTTAATGTAGTGAGAGATATACGGGACAAGACCCGCGCGAAGCTGGGCGCCAGGAGCGGGTCGTCTGCGCTGCTCCCCCCCCCCTTCCCTTCACCCCCTTCCCCCGTCAAAGATTTGCTGCCCCCGTGCCTCGGCTCCACCTACGCGCGGTCCACCCTGAGATTCGTTACTTTTGAAGTATCGCTCGTTGTTATTGTTATTGTTCTGGACGCTATTGTAGTTAATTCTACTTCATGAATATTTCCAATAAATATTTTTTGATTCTCGTTATGGAGGAGCTGTGTCGTTTATAAAGTTTAGTGCGTCGTTTTTTCCTCGAAAATTCACAAATCGGACGCATGGAGTGGCTGGCGTGGCCTTGCTGGCCCGTAGCTCTCCTCCAGGGCGGTGACAGTCATTATTAAGGCGGCGTGTGGGTTCCTTGTTTGTTTTTATTGGAATTTGTAATAATGTTGGAGAGATAGCAAATTAAAGCAATGCCTCGGCGTTTTAAAACGAGCACTACCGGCCGTTTACGAGCCAACAAACAAATTTATTTTGTGCCACTTAAAACGTTCCTATTTTTCCCCCAGTGGCGTCCAAGAATCATATTTCCCCAAGCTTATAGACACTGTATGTGTGTAATTTATTTGAAGAATATCCTTGAGTTTTATATCACATTTTCGAAATTTCATTTCGCTCGTTTCGTGTTAAATATACGACAGGTCGCGAGTTGGAAGAGGTTTTTTTACCTACAACTGACTTCACCGCACAATGTGAGGTTATTCGGCGATTTATTCTCCGTTATATTCGTCGCCGTTGCTGGCAACACAATTCTCTGCGCTCTGATTGGTATGATATGCTCTATTCACAATTTTACTCTAGGTCAAAAATGAATTAACAAAACAAACTGATTCTAATCCCACGAAATAAATCGTCCATTTCTTTCATTTTGTGATAGGATTTCAGCTCATAATCATGTATTAACAAAAATTTATCTGTCTATGATTCTTGTGGATTATTTTTTACAGTGTAATTTCAAATGGGTAATCATTTNATATATATATATATATATATATATATATATATATATATATGTTTGTCACTTAACTCTTTTTGTTTTACATGTGAAATAATGATAAAAAGAATTGTAGGGGAGGTTTGATGTAAACAATTTTATCAATACAGTCACAATTGTATAATTCGTGTGGACTATTTGTTATTTACACTACATTAATTTTTGCATATTACCACCTTTTGTGTTTGTATGGGAAAGGAAATTTTGACAATACGCGAAAGTTGATATCACTTAAAAGATTCCTGCCATGTAATCAGAAATATGTATTATGCAGAATAAAAGAAGTTAGTTCGACTTACCCTTATTATTATTGATACCACGAGAATAAGGAAGATTAAACTTACAAACAGATTGCGGGGACTACACACACAATGTAAAGTTTGGTCATAAGGTCTCGGCGACAATATCCAGGCTCCGCGCCACAACCCCGAAGTATTTGGACCCATGCTCCTAGGAGCCACTCATGTATTGTGTGGTCATGAAAAAGGTGACACGAGTCCATTCAAATAGGAACATTCTTCATTCATTGCGGTTGTAGTGTTGGCGTCTGGAGATCTTGTATGGACCAGCATGTTTGTTTTTATTACAATGGAGTGAGGTTTCCAGAGCTACTCAACATAGTTTTAAAATATTTTTGAACTGTTGATTCCCGTTTGGGTGAAGTAGTTTGTCGAGAAAAAATCTGAGTGTACAGTAGACTCTATTTTCGGCGTCTCGGTAATCGACGATGCCATCTGGCACATAATTGTAGAGTGACCTTAACTATTTTTATTTGCTCAATTAAGAAGAATAGAATTACTTTTTGTGGGAAGCGCATTAATAGATTGAATCACAGTACAGCAATAACAACATCGCCTACTTGCCGTATTGTTGGAAGTCAGCCCATGTATTTTCAGGTGAATTTACAACCATACGATAAAGTATTGCATATTTATAAGTTGTTGTTTTTGAGTGTGTTACGATCGAATGTGTACTTTGCGATTTTGGTTATCTGTGAACGCCGAGCCGCTCATGACCGCCGTAAATCGAGAGCGCGTTGTTTGAGTATTGTAGGATTTTGTTCTTCTTCTGCAACCCAAATACAACTTGGATTTTTTTGCGCTCTTGTATGATTCTGCATCCGGTTGCCATTACTTGCTGTGATTACTTATGTTGCAAAGTGTGGTGAAAAATGAAACTCCTATAATATAACTTTTTTATTCTAAAATAGAATAGTTCTATTTTAATATTATATTTTTATAAAATTTTAAATACACGAATAAAATAATAGTTCAAATAAGTTTGTGTAAATTTTCCATATATTTGAGCTGGGGATTTTGAATCCTGTATGACTTATACGCTTTTGAATTTCCGAAATCATAAATGGAATAGGAGAATGAATGATTAATGTAAACTACAAGTAATAATTTATTTGATAACCATCTGTGAAACTAGCTATAACTTTATATCCTAGTACAAACCTGGATGACGGTCTGTAATTACAGATCTAAATCATTACTTTTTTCGTGGCGCCGTTTCTCTTTTTCTCCATCTACAAATCACTAAGATAATAACCCATTTTTCGCGTTTTCGTGTGATTCAAAACACGGCAGCCATAGCGGTGGAAAATATAGCGGGATGTGAGTCGGCCGTAATTACGATAGCTGCTCCGGTCGATTAGATAAGCGCCGGTCGGAGTGGCATGGGGAGGAGAGCGGAAAAGAGGGTGGTCGCTCAGCGATGCAAAGTGCGGGCTATCACCGCGACACTAAAGCCAGGGCGCTCGTTACCCCACCGCCGGCAATAATCGCCTGCCCGCCGCTCGTTGGATCCGCTGCAGCGGAGGCGGCGGGTGCGACGTCGAGACACAACCCTTGCGACACACCGTGTTCCACAAGTGAAGTTAGTAGCTCCGCGGCTCAGGTGGTAGCGTTGTAGCTCATCGCCAAGTCATCTCGGGTTCAATTCCCGGTGGGCCCAGGAGAAATATGTAGCTTTTCTCATTAATGTCCCAATTCATATAGCTGTGACTACTGAAAAACGAACCCTCCTTCCTATATCCCCCTCCTCCTATTATCAATTATTACTTACAACTCCCTTCTACGTGGGCCAAGTTTTGGTAAACCCAGCTAACCGGCCCACCAACTAACAACAGCCTACCACCCAACTCCTACCGCCTATCGCTTCATGTAGATACGCTTCAATAGCACGCTACACTTCCCATTTACAAATGCTGCAAGCGAATCATTGGGAGAAAATGCAGCTTTTTAGTAGATTCCATATTGACTCAGTGACGTTTTTTATGGTTTATCTTTTTGGAAATTTCAGCGAATTTGGAATAAGCAAATTCACATGTTTTCAAAGAAAATTCCTTTTGGAGGATTTTTACATATTACTTAACACTATGACTGACGAGTCATATTTCATACACAAAATATCGATTGAAATATAATACGATACCAACGACTTCATTCAATGTCCTACATGTTTAAATTGATGATAGATATGATTACAATTTAATTTTTGTATTCACTGTCCAGAATCATCAAAGTTAACATGCATTTTGACGTATTAATTCAAATAGAATCTTATATACGGCCAGTGAAAATTACGATATTCTTATCTATTTTATTCACTTCTACTTTCGTTGGTTTGTCTAGAATTATATCAGCTGATTACTGTAAATTTCCGAGCAACCTTACATGATATAGTGATAAAGGAGTAACAGATTCCTTTATCCTCCATTCAGAATCCTATATTTGTTCTGACTTTAGTCCATAACTGCTCTTTTATTTTTCATTTCTTTCAGCCATTTTTAGTGACTACCCCTTTTCCATCTAAGTCATTCAGGGGTTTCATTTGCTCCAAAAATCCTTCTTCATGTGAATATCCTTTCTTTTATCTTTTCGTATTCGCCCGTCCCTGCCACTTGGAGGGAAGCGTTTAGGATCTTTTATGGCATATCTAATTGTTCCTATTTCATCCACATATTGCTGGAAGATGTCAAATATATATTGTACACCCACGGTACAGTGAGGTGTGCTGGGAGGAAGTCACATGTCACAGAGTGGGATGGGGTTTCTTACCAGATCTCCCATAATAGAATAACGAACTCTGAAGAAGGTTTCAAATAAAAACCGAAACATTGGCGAGTTATTAAGAAATTGTTTTTAATTGGCCAAGTCCTCACGATACTATTTCCATTATATTAAGTGGTCAAGATCCAGATCATAATTCAAATATATCTTTTGTGTCTATTAGTTCATTATGAATTGAAATTTCAGGTATGTCTTTATCATGTAGTAAATGTTCTCTTACGTCGCTAAATAAAGAACAGATATCCATAGTGAATCCCGAGTGGGCGCTTTCGATCATCCCTGTGTTTCGACGACGCGCGCCAGTCCGTCACTCACTCAGTCAGTGGAGCGCGATCGCATCTCTCGCCTTAGCTGCGCCACGCCACGCCACGCCGCCTTCACCGCGACCCCCGCATTGGCGAGCCTTGACGCTTGATAGGACTAAATTGAAGGTTGCGAGCGCACACGAGCGAGCAGATTGGTTGCCCCATAAAACGGCGCCGATTAAACATGGCTGCCTCTGGCTGGCTGCATCGCTCGTCGAAGAGGGCAAGGCAGAGCTAGCGGATGGCGATGGCGTACAGCGATGGCGGCGGCGGCGGCGGCGGCTACAACAACCAAGACCAAGGAAGGATTTGCTGCTTCACATCGGTCGAAATGTCTCTCACTGTTGTTTTTATTATCTCGAAGATTCTAATGTTATGTAATAATTTCATGGCGGTGGCTGCGTCAATAACCTAGAGACGAATTTGCTTCCACAAATCGGTTCAAACCCCTATATTTATTCTCTTGAAGAAGACATATTAAAATAGAAATAACTCATAAAATGGTAGAAGGCAAGAGAAAAATGACAAATATTTATAGATGTAATCAATACGGAAAATAAAAAATTGTCCTGTAATGAGAGATAAAGAAGCGCCCATCATAAATGCAGACGCGATGTGCAGATGAAAACTGTTGTAAGAAGAGAAATTATTGATGTTACATAGATGTAATTGATGACGTTCAAATAAATTTTAAAAAAAATTATATACTCTCTTGAAGATTCTAATATTTTCATGTCTCGTATGATGCATACACAGCTTTCCTACGACACAAGAGATTTTCGGGAATAAATGTCATGTTTCGTGCGAACACATGCCCATCTATGATTTCGATTCAATTGAAAATTACTGAAAATGTGTACTAGTTTACCAAGAACATTGTATATTTACATGCGATGACAAAAACAACAACTGTTTTGATTTTTTTTACTTCTTTCTGTGTCGATATTGGTTGATAGAAACTAAATGGTGATTTCTTGTGAAGCTGAATCATTGTATTGATGTGATGGTGATTCTCAGAGCGTAGCGATGCCAGACGTTACTCGCCTCAACGATGTTCTAAACGAGGGTCGTACCTCGAGATAATCGATGAGTTCACGATTGATGGTGGCCGTCTCCTCGCCTCCATTTTATAATGACTAATAATGGCAGATAATTATTTAGTGGGGGAGAGGCAATGATTCACAATTGCTTTTGAGTGGTTGGCGGCTAAGGGAAGTACTATTTGTTCCAGCAAAGAAGTTCTTTAAAAAGCCTCTATCTGTATGCTTCATTCTTATGAAAATGAATGTCTGGTCATTGTATTCATTTGTGCATATCTTGGACAATTATGAACTGTTATTCGCTCTCTTTTGTCTATCACTTTATGTGGGGGATATTGTACCAATTTTTTGTAATTTTACTTTAGTCTCTTTTCTTAACGAGATTATTTTTCTCATGTGTAGGAGAAGAATTTTCTCTTTACATATTGGAGATGAAGACGGATTGCCTGGTACGCTAAATATTTTACCTGTTTTAATTGTATGATGTTACATGCCTTAATACTTCGGATGATATATCCGATCGGTAAATTATTAAAGCCAAAGAGTTATAATAATCAAACAGAATTGAATACACTTGTACAGCTTACAACAGTACTTTTGTATATTCAAAACTTGCAGTAGTTGTGATGCATGACTTGTTGTACATCTCTTAAACAAAAATGTTTTATTTGTGCAAAGTGTGTTTTATCTGTGTTCGTACTATTTTAACTTAGATTGCATTTAGAGATACAAGGTTTTAAACGTCAATATATTACGAATATCCTGTTCAAAGTCGTCTGACTTTTTCAAAAATGAAGTTGATTCCTTTATAGATAGCAGAAATCTTTCTTTTTTCTTTTGTTTTAAAATTTCATTCTTTACTTTCACCTCAGTGATAATGCCCGTCGGCGGTCATGAAAAGCGTTGCATGAAATACCTGAAAGTATAATGATAGATTTTGAGAACTGCGAGAGAGATTTCTACAAAGCGGTCCCATGCCCATTTGCGAGGAGGAGAGTCTTGTAAAATGCCCTATGTTGAAACTTTCATTCCGTTGGTATTACGACGGAGGTGTATATTTTAGAACCTACTTTTTACTTTGGCCACAGTGGTTATGTCTTTTCTCCGTTTTGATGATGGGCAATTTCGCGAAATAGCCGCCGATGCCCGGGAGCATGCCTGGTTATTCTCGTTATATTTTTTTTCTCTTCGGCGAGGGAAATAAAATCATCATTTCATTTGCGTCTTTTGAGTTTTTGGTCCAAGTTATCTGTGGAATTCGTAATTACTTGATAAAAACTATGTTCATCAAAGTACTCTATTCGTACTTATGTAAATGTCTGTTCGACAAGCTTATGAAATATACAAGAAAATACAATAACATAATTCACTTAAGTTATTTACAAGTAATCTTAATAACCCGATAATTAACATCTAGGTAAAAAGTGTTTGAATAGGACACGGTCCCTATAATTTTCTAGCTGTTGTATCAGAATTCACAATTATAAAAGCTTCCAGTTTTCTTTTCTACTCGAACAATTTGCTTCCTACTATTCGTACATCATCCTATCCTGAAATATAAATTTATCTCCTTGTAACTGGTTACAACCGCAATAAAACATCTTTGGAATTTGAAACCTGCAAACAAAAAATATTAATAAAGTCAGATTGACAATAACAGGAGTACAGAAACACAAGAAAAAATCTGGAAAAAATTTGTACAAAAATGACAATGTTACAGAACATATAATATAGATGAGATAAAGCGTCGTAATACCCTAATGTGGCTATTGAGTACGGAGAGAACACAAAAAATGAAGTAACTTTTACTTTTTCATACTGGATTATATCTGTGCTCTTGCATATCTTCATCTCCTCACTGTCTCGTAATCCGCATTGAAGTTTCTTTCCGTCTCGTGCTTCCTTCCTTCATTCATACATTCATTCCTTCCTTGTGTGTGTGCCATCCCCATCCATCACGAAGTCCACACACTCCACACCTTGCAATGGCACTCCGCCATCCCGATGCGCGTCGCAATGACAGTCGCCGCCTTGTCCTCGCGTTGCTTGCGTTTCCGAGAGCGACCTCTGCTCTGCTCGCCGCGCCGCGCTCTCTCTTGCGAACGCTGACTTCAAATGAATGCTGTCTTGACGGATCGCCTTCCATCTCGTGCGCGCCACTGCAATGTTCCACCGGCCCCCTCCGCGTTAGGTGCTGATTGGAATTTTGATCTCTCGCGAATTGAAATTTTGCACCTCCAAAATCTGAAGAGCGCCGTCACAAACTGAAAATGTTATGGAACCCTTCCCAAATTGAAATTTCAATCCCCTCAAAACTTAATAATGTTTCCTTAATTAACCAGAATGTTTCAGGTCTACGATATTTGAGATGGGTTGGACCCCCTCGAGGACAAAAAATTTTTTTTTGTGCGAATATGTATGGGCGTTTTAAAAGTTATGAGTCAAAAGTTTTCAGTCCCCTTACCATGAAAAATTGAGTAAAGATTTTTGACTTGTTTTCTGTAATTTCCACCAATTACTTTTTTTCTCGCCATTCTGTGCCCCAAAAATAAGCTTGCTAGCATTTCTTTGTGTAGCAAAATTGCTAATTTGATCATTTAACGATTATCAAATTAAAGAAAACTATTACAAATGTAATTTTTCTCTCTGATGAAAACCGATTCCCATGTCTTCTTAGATACTGAAAGTAAATATCCCACGCTTGCGTGTTAATTTCTAAAATTTTCAGAACGGAAAGATGTTCGGCAGGCGAACTTCTTCTTGCTTCAGTCTTTCACGTCCCTGAATCAGCGGGTTGGTCATTTCTGGGACTCATTCAAAGGTCTCAAAAACATTTCCACGCCTTCCGTGACCAGGGCTGGTGTAAATCTGGTCCTGTCTCAGATCAACACCTAAGTAATACGGTTCCATTGGTTATTATTTACTTTAATACATTTATATGATACAAAATACCTTGCTCAAACTTTGTGTCTTTTTGTCTGTTTTCTTCATTTCTTAATTTCCTCTTCTCTCTAATTCAAAAAATAGCTTTGGGATCGTGTTATTACTAATGATTCATTCTTTTATGAACATCCTAACTCACCTAATCCTTCCTTTGCTGCTGTGAACACTCCGAGAAGGCCGTGGTAAGAAAGCGCTTACCCTTAGTCACACGTTCATTCAGCGGCAGCAGCTTTACTCGAAGCCAGCCATGTTTACTTACGTTTCCTGCATGCGCGTGGCGGAAACGTAGGGGTGAATGAACATTCCCTACTCTGAGTAGATGACTCTTCTCCGTGCATTTCAACACTTATTCAATTCGTGTGGTGAAACTGAGTTTTTTTCTCTCTCTCATATACGTAGGACATAGTATTGGAATCGTGGGAAAAAAATGTTCGCGATTGTGACAGGAATATCCGTTTTGGGAGAACTCGGTTTTTGGAATCACGTTTATCTCTCCGTCGGTCCGTCTATCTGTATGTCTGTGCGTGGAGATTCTGACAAAATGAATTAATCAGTTTAGTATGTATTACAACTGCATAAGTGGAATTTCGTTTGTTTTTAATTCTTGAACTGTTAGTGCGTTGTTGCATGCTTAAGATATGATACACATATTTGATTCAATAGAAATTACTTGGTTTTATACTTAACGATGAGTGAATAGATGCATTACAGCTTCAGATATACAACTCCAGTTTTGCATATCCTACGTAACCTTAATCTGCTTCGTCCATTTCATCCATACGTGATGTTCAACACAAATTTTACAAATATAATCTTAAATGCTGGTTTGACTTTCTTACTGATCCATTTTATTTTGTTCTTACGTATACTGTAAAGTAAAATTATGTTCCACGTTTTAAGATATTATGTGGCTATTTTCGCCAACACGTCGTAAAATCGTAAGTATTGTTTAATAAAATACCGAGTTGATTTCTTAAACCCGGAACGTAATTTGGTTTATTGTGATGTGCACTTAACGCAGTAAGTTCCGAAAATTTATAGTAGCAAGGGGCAAGGATAAAAATAAAATTGAAGTGCTTTTCTTGTTGGACACAATATTTCTATGTTTTGCATTTCTTTCAGTTTATTGATAAGTTAGCTGCTGCAGACGTGGATAAAATATTTCTTCGTTATCAGTTTCAAATGACTTCTAATTGGTTAACATGTACCTTCAAATTATAAACAGTCTACGTAGAATTTCTGGAATCTAATGTTGTAATGTAATGTTTCATTTGTAGGAGTCAATGAAGTATCCAACTAATAACTAAGCTACTGAATCATTCAATTTCTTTGGGTTGTACATTAAATATTTCAAAACCTTGGAAAATATAGCATTGACAAATATTTTATATTATTAACTTTTACTCTTGAAGCACCGAATTAATCAGTCTCGAACCTATTTGTTATTAATTTTCTTTACATGCAATCAAAGCGAGGAAATTAATGCAAGGATTATTTTGGAGAACTTAAAATACAATTTCTAAAGGAAGAATGTGAATATGACATGATATTCATATACTACTAATTTTAAGTTTCTTAAAGAACTTTTTCGTCGTTTTCAAGATTCTTAAAATAATATGCTATACTACTTGCGAACGAAAGTGGCGGCTCACAGCTTAGGATACTTCCCAGATCCTCCCACTCTTAATGAGTACACTACTCGGCCGTTCCGGGGGTAAACTTTTACTCACCAACTTGACCCGAGAAATAGGATTTTTTCATTATTTTTATGTAATATTTTATTTTTATTTTAATATTATTTTTGCAACCTATATAAAATTACAACTAAAATGAATCCAGATACATTATAATTACGATAAATTTAATGGATTGGATCATCTTTGTATGAAATAGATAAACATTTTTTTCTTTGTAAATTATGAATATATTTCAATAGTTTGTATTCATTCTGTAAAAACGGATGAAGTGGGTGCTGGTCTTTTCTAAGTAATAGTCTTTCTGTTTTCTTATTGGGCATTCTTGCCAAGGTAAGACTGAGAAAATAGATATTATGGTTAGCGTTAAAAATTGTCCTACATAGTTGCAAGTTTTAAGTATCTTCTAATTCAGAATGTCGAATAACTTTTGAGGTGGGGTACTTAATATACGAGTATAAACCGCAAGTCGTTCATATATTGCCCTCAAGACTTTTATAGACTTCTGGCCCTCCTTTGAACGTAGCACTGATTCTGGTTCCCAGAACAGTGTCGTAAATGCGTCCAGCATATTGTGTGTGGTCATCCTCTCTTCACTGCAGCCTCATCCAAATAATCCGTATTATGCCATCATGCATATTTTGAGCCAGAGGCGATCATCTCGCATTCTTTACACTTTGCGGCTCCTCCTCCAGTAGAATTCTCTTCTTTCTTTTTTCGTCTTCTCGAATCGGGTCTGTTCTTCTTTTATTTTATTTACTCTGTTTCATTCCTTACCTTACATTTATACCGGTACTAATTCTTAATATCGTTAAACGCGAGGAGACACATGTCCTAAAAATGTGATATTGTGTTTGCGACTATTTTTATTTGCGAATATTTCCTTTGAATTTTTTTATTACGAATATTTGGATTACCTCCCTTTTAATGTTGAATACTAGGTTAAATTCATCGAGAAACATTTTAATATGCATTAAATCATTTGTAAACGTTCTTAGATTTTGTTTTTTGGCAATCAAATTGCTTTCAGTAGAATTTGTCAAAACATTTTTTTTCTTCTAATTTTGTTGTCTTATGCAACAAAACTCATTCGTAGAGTATTCAGGTTTATCAAATCACGCTGACTTATGAATCCGTGATTTGGGTATCAACGAAATGTTTTTGAATAATCGCTTGAATTTATATCGAATTAACGGTCACGTGTTCATTTGTTTAACACAAAATTGTTTCCTTTCGTGATGGTAGTACGTCGCTGGTAAATCGAAAGTCTATGGTTTTCAAAGACATTGAACCATGAAAGATATATCTTGTTTCTTCAATGAAAAAGTCTGAAAACATGAATTTTTGAAGTGAAGGCTAAAGAATGGTAAAAATTATTTTGAGTAATGTCTGATTTTCTCTGATGCCTGTGAACTGTAAGATTTTTTATGCTGAATCTTGCCATTAATTCTTTCTCCTCGCCATCTCGCTTCCCGTGTTTTCGTTCTACAATTTACACGTCATTGGAGGCTGTATCATCGCATCCACCGCCGTAGGCGGCTTTGGCTCTTCCTCCATCCAGTAGGCGTCGCTACCACCTTGAGCCAGACGTGCATTGCCAGTGTGATGCGCGCGATTAAGTCGCATGTGACTCCCGTCCCCTCCTTCACCCCGTCATACCACTGACTGCCTGTCACTCAGCATGCGGCCCCGGCAGCGCACGGCACAGCAAAAGCCGCTACGACGGCGGCGGCTGCAGTAGCATCAGAAATAGGAGCGACCCCGCGGGGAATATTTCGGGCGTGTTGATATAAACTAATGAGCACCGCAGCGTTGTCACGTGACCGCGAGAACAGCGCTTTCCCTGCACCCCCTCCTCCCACCGTCCTCCGCGAGAACAAAGAAGGCGATAGGTCCATTAAGTGCGGGATGATGGACTATATCCAAGAAATGTAGCCGTGTTTATGCTAGTGGGTGAAGTTGCTATTTTGAAATCATAGCGTGCTGCAGCGACTGTGGTAGTGGTGGCAGCGGTGGTTGGGAGTCCCTTGGAAGATTTATGTCGGGAAGCTGGCTCGCGACCTGCATGGCAGGTACTCGGAATGCGAACTGTCTCGGAGGTTCGCTGTTGGTGGTGATGGAGGTACGAGACTTCGGTGTCAGGTTTGGTTGAAGATATGGTGCAAATCGGATCGTTGGTTTTACAGGGACATGGCGTTTCTTTAAAACAAAATACCACATTGTCAATGAGTTTAATTAAGCCTTTTATAAGGACGATATAATTTAACATAATATTACGTTCTTTGATATTTCATATTTTTCTTTTAATTCCAGTAGGGTGGTTTTTATTCTCCGTTGATGCTTCCTCTAGTTTACCACTTCATATTTTCCTATTTTATTCTAGTATTCCTTGAATTTAGTATTTTGGTCGTTGGAATTTCTTTTTTTCTCTTGTTTTTTTTTTCTGGGGCATTATCATTGTTATTGTTGAGACCTGCCTCCGTCAGTTTCCAACTGTTTTATGTTTCCTCCGATGTAAGAGTTTTTAATAGTAATTGTATTAATGTATTTTTACTTTATTCCTTTTATTGTGCGTTCCTGTTCGATCATATTTTCCTGGAAATAATTTTTTTTTCTAGATGATTGTAATTGTGTTCAATGAGTATAATAGAATTATCAAGAAAGTTTTCTCTTGTCGTATGAGCCAATTATCTCAAGAATGTTAAAATACAGTGAGAGAGTGAAGTAAGGAAGAAGAAGAAAGAGAATAAGTTTCAACGCCATTCACAAAGTACCATCTACTTTTGATTATAATGAACAATACGAAGAAATAGTACTGAAAAAATACTAGGATTTATTTCGTATCAGTTTGAATCAAATGTGATGTTCTGCAATGTATCAAGATAAGAAATGAATTAAGTTTTTACATGTCCAAAACGTTTTTGAATATTCAAATATGTACTACTACAAGGGAGTCTGATTATGTTTAGTCTAAAATTAAAGTGTATAGGACTCTTCTGTGATTATATTTAGGAGAGGTATCATACTCTATTACGTTTTATTTCGTTGTTTATGTTAAATAAATAAATAAGCTTTATTGTCAAAAAAAGCAGTTACAAACTGCGCGTGACCACGTGGAGGATCATAAAGTAATTACAAATCTGACCTAATTAACTCTCATAATTTACTCTCCTATGATTGACTTTTCGTTCATTAATTTAATATCAAATAATTTATGTTTTGCTATTCGTAATATGTTTGGCAATCGTGATTCTGTCATTTCAAAGACTAGTACGAAAAGTGTCGGATGAAATTCTTAAGTGATAATCTTTCTTCCTGAGGTGCTTGGGAACGATGCTGTATAAAATGTTAGAGCAAAGATGCCAAGACTTCTGAATACTTGCTCACTTGACACGTCTGTCACGCTCCGCCGAAACTTTAACATATGCCACGAGGCACTATGAAAAACAGACGAAAAATATATTGCTACGAAGATCTCTTATTTAAGTATTTTAGAAAGGAGAAATATTTACATCTCATTTTAAAAAGGAGTAAATACTACAATGAATTGAGAAATACTGAATCCGAAGAACGGGTTAGTTTGTATTAATTTGGTAATTCGACTAGGTTCTTGGTTTATTTACTATTTCTAAAAGCTCGCACGTACTATGACTAAATTTAATTCAAATGTCATTAAAGTGTGCAGCAAAATGTTGGTTCCAAGATTTATTTCGTTTTGATGATTTACGCTCAAAATTTATTAGTAACACAGCCCCCCCCCCCCGTATATGTTTAGGTCCGTATATCCACCTACACCATCGATCGCGTGCCCCAGCTTTCTTTTCATCCAACTCGGTGAAATGTTTCGTTTCTCATCTAGCCAAACTTAACCTCACAACTGTATGATTTGCATGTTACTCTGTCATACGGATGTCCATGGTGTCGATGTTGGAAGCCTGTGGAAAACTATGGTGTTGATTTATACGGAGATTAGTATTAAAATTCGTATTATTTTTTTATTGCAGGAACTCCAATCAACCGATTACCCATCATGGCGAAGTCTGTTCTGGATCTGTTTGAACTGTACAACCTGGTGATATCCCGTGGAGGTTTGGTAGAAGTTATCAACAAGAAGTTGTGGCAGGAGATAATTAAAGGACTGCATCTGCCTTCATCCATCACTTCCGCAGCTTTTACGTTGCGTACGCAGTGAGTATTTGGTTTTCTTAGGTATGAATTGTGTATCGAGGAAACGTGACGATTTTTGCTAACCTATTTCAAAAATATATTGTTGATGGACGGATCGATTTTAATTCACGTATTTTCTTAAAATCTGTGCGACGAATTATATAATATTTTGTATATTATTCATTAGTCTGTATGACAGTTCAAAGTTTACAAACATTTTCAGCTTCCCTTGAATGTCTCACCCAACAACTTGCCAAAAATAGCAGATTTATTTTATGGAGTGTCTATTTTTTTCATCCTAATACGATCGACCAAAACGTGAATACAATTTCGGAACATAAAATATTTCAATAAATATAAATTTTTGTGTACACGCATAAAATTGTCCCCTACGTGTAACAATTTGTTTTCAGAGAAAGCTGTGAAAACAAGATTGCATGTATTAATGTAGGTAACTTTTTCTCAGGACATTAAGAACTTTTTACATTACGACCAACCAAAGAATAAATTTATTTTTGTGGCTTAATAAAACATGGGAGAAATATTTCTATTTTATTGTTTGTAATTTTGTGGACATCCGTTGCCTAAAGAACGTCATTTTAGTAAAATGGTATCTGCGTTTAATCGATGAGTCTCCTAATCTTCCTTTCGCCAGAATCTAGTAATTGATGGCGACAGCCCGATTCGTATCAAATGCCCCGCTAACTGATTCCCTTGCAAGTGCCATTCCGTCAGCAGAGTCAGTGCCATCTAGATGAATGTGCTGCTCGTTCTGCTGCTAACGAGCCGGGTGGGCTCTCTTCGCCGAGCGGGGCCGAAAGCGGTGGAGAGGGTGAAAGACGCGGGCGGGGCGCCAAAAGAAGTTGAACGGGCGCGAAGATGACTCATGACTGAGGTTTAGTGGGTTGCAGGTGGGCATGACACGACGCAGAATCACCAAAATACGCGACGCTTGCTCTCCCTCCTAATCCGCGTGGTGCGATAGATGAAATTAAGCATTGTGCGGGTTGACAGGTGCAGCCCTCGTGTTTGTCACACGACCCGTTTTGTAAGTATGTTTGAAACATTAATTTGACTGTGACTGTTAATTAGGGACGCGTCGATATACTTGATAGTGGGAGGGGAATGGCATCAATAATATTAAACAATGTGTTTTGTCGTTATGAGTTAGTAATTCAAATCCTGAAATTCGCGAGTGGAATTTCAGGATTTCTTCGGTATATGCACTAATTTTACGACGGACCCTTCCCCCGTTAATAAATGAAATATCGTTGCGGGGATTCTTTTCTACTTTAGCATATATAATTGTTATTAATTGAAAATAAGAAATAATAATTAGTTGTGAAAAATTACATTATTATTTGGGAAATGCTATATGACCAGCGACAATATTTTCAATTGTTAAGCATTAATCTCAAATTAATCCTTAAATCGTTTAATTGGAAATGTGAATAGTTATTCATTATAATCGTCATTATTGCAAATTCTGTGTTTTCACCATAATTTGTTTTACTTTATTGAGTTCCCCCTTAATCCGCAGGCCCAGCCTATGTGGTAGACCTTGTGCGTGGGGGTTATGTTCTCAATGATCGGTGCAATTAACTTGTAATTCAGCTGGTTTATTCCGATGTTTTCGTTTCATTGTTAAAATGTGACTGATGAAAATTTTTCACACAGAGGAAATGGAAATCGTTCATACGGTGAGAGAATTGTTACAAGGTATTAGATGCAATAATTTGAGTAAGCGTATTGATTTGAGTTTTATTTATGGAATTACGAAATCCATGTGACTAACGTCATGTAGATTACTCATTTATGATAAAAAATGACATGTCCTAAAAATAAGCTGACATTAAAACGTCAGTTTGTGTCAGCATGGATCTTGCAAATGCGTATTGTGGTCTCAGAATTCGTTTACGATCGTAGTTTATCGATATTAAACCATTCTTCTAGAGTCAGGAATCAGGAGTGCAGTTGAATCATAACTGCATGTATGTCACAAAATCTTAGGTTAGCGTAACGATGACATGAATTTGTCATCGTTAGTGTTTAGACACTCATGAAAAATATAAGTCAAAGACTCAAAAGAACTTGATCTCTCCTCTATTTCACAATTGTCCTCAAAGAAAGTACTTGGCTTCCCTATAAACCTATGTCTCTTTTCTCCAACCTGGATCTACTGTTCCACAGATTCGAACATATGTTTTCCAAAAGTTCTGCTCCATATGATTCAACCATCTCTACCTTTGTCTTCCTTTTCTTTTCTTCGCAATTGGTTTCCTATGAAGACGTTCTCGGCAGTTCTATACTCACGCATTCTTCAAAACGATACTTATATGCTCATCAATTACACGTAGTTAAACATCTATATTTTGCAATTTAATATTTAGATATTTGCTGGTCTCTAGACTATACGGCAATGTAATTAGCTACGACTTAATAAATCTGTTTTTAACGACAAAAATATATTCTTATACCTTGTTTCAAAAAATGTCCAACACAAATTGTGTGGGTATGTTTTTCAAATTCAGCTGCTATTTCTAACATTAATTGTCAAAAACCTCATTAAAGGAAGAGTTCCTTCAAAAATCAGTTAGTTTTTTACATCGGAAAGTTAAATGAGAAAAATCTCCGTGCCGCGTCATGTGAATATAAAAAGTAAACTAGTGAGAGGAGTGCAGTGACATCTTCCCTAAGCTCAGAAGTCAAATGACTGCGTCTCGTGTACGATTGACGCCGCCGCCGCCGCCGCCTTCATCAACTTCTCTGCCTCCATCGCCTCCGCCATCGCGTCCTCGCGTCACATCAGTCTATTCCTAGCACTCTGCTGCCTCCGTCGGTCGAGCGACGGATCTGCCATCCATCACGTCGCGTCATGGCCCTTATTTCGGGCTGATTAATTCTCCGCGTTCAGGTGCGGGTCGGGGCGGCAGGACAAGGTGGCGGCGGCGGCGGCGGCGGCGGCGGCGGCTGGACGGGGGCCAAAAACATCACGAGGGACGGGGATGGTTGGGAAGCTCCATATGCTGATTACGTACAATATAATAATTTTTAATGCACATCACATTATACGCATAGGGGTAGGCCACAAAATATACCTATAAAAGTGCGAAGTTTTACGACTGAGAATTCATGGGCGATGGTATTAGTAGGTAATGAAAAAATAGACGTAATGGAACTAGTTGCATTAGGAAGGGAAAATCATCAGGTAATCTTGTGTAGTAAAGAATATGTAAATTTAATAGTTGTTAATATCGATTGTAAATGTACAGGAGAAATTAGGAAAGATATACAAAAGTTAGAGAAAATTCTGCAAGCACAGCAAAATGAAGATGTAATAATATGTCTTGATAGTAACGCTAGATCGCAAACGTGGGGAGATAAATGAACCGATAAGAGGAAAGAGACTAGAGGAGTTTATAATAAAATATAAACTTGAAGTACATAAAAAGTATGGGGTGCATACTTTCATAGGGGCACGTGGTATGTCTCTGATAGGTCTTACACTACCAACAAAATCGAGAAAAGAACAAATACAAAATTGGAATCTGACCCAAGGTTTGCAAAGCGATCATGAGGGAATAAACTTCGAATATGTGCCTTTGGAAACGATACCACAAATAAAAACAGAACGAAGAATAATAAAATGAGAAGAGGTACGCCAAGATAAAGAGGAACAACAACAAATATCGCAACAGGTAAATAATACAGAGAGTATAGAGATTAAGGTTGACAATTTACAATTAGGATTATTACGGCTACAAGAGAAGCATGTACAACTTAAGAGTGGGCTTATTGGGAAGAGATGGTGGACAAAAGAATTAAGTAAACTTAAAAGGGAGAAAGGATATTGGAGAAGACAAATGATAAAAAAGAAGAGAATTGGACAAGAAAGGACTAAGGAAGAAAGAAATTAGAAGGAAAAGTGACGTGAATTCAAAATTGCTGTTAAGGTTGCAAAGCAAAAAAGGTGGCAAAATCTTGTAGTAGAATTGAACAGTAATTCATGTTGGAAACTCTCTTATCAGATAGCAGCAGGGTATGTTAAAAGAAAAGAAATATGACACAGTTTTGGAGATAGTATAGAGAAAGAAACATGGAAGGAAATGAGTTTGTGGTTGTTGGAAGCAATATTCCCCATAGAAAAAGCAGGAAGAAAGGACGTGTGGGACCAAGAAGAATGGCAAATATATGAACATAGAAGCGTGTCNAGCAGGAAGAAAGGACGTGTGGGACCAAGAAGAATGGCAAATATATGAGCATAGAAGCGTGTCAATGTCAGAGCTAACAGAAATTGTACATAGTCTAAAAAAGAAAAAAAAACACCGTGATTCGATGGAACACAGAATGAGCTGATACAAACGGTTTTTCAAGAAATGAAGGAGACAATATTGGAATTACACAACAGTTGAATAAAACAAACTTTAGTACCCCAGTAATGGAAGATAGCAAATGTGATATTTTTCAATAAAGGCGGACAAAGAGATAAAAGAAACCCACTCCTACCGACCGATATCCTTACTACCGATTTTGGGAAAAGTGTATGATAAGTGGGTTGGGCAAAAACTAATGGTGCATTTAGAAACTACTAAGCACATTAATGAGTTATAATATGGTTTAAGGAAAGGAAGGAGAACAGAAGATACCATAAACCAGTTACGAAAAGATATAACAATGTGAGAAAGCAGGTTTTGCATATGTGTGTTCGTGGATATAGAAGGGGCTTTCGATAGGGTCAATTGGGAACTGCTATTTGAAAAATATAAGAAATGAGATTTACCGCAGTATTTGTATGGAATATTAAAATCATATTTCCAGGACCGTGTAATATTTTCAGAAATAGGTGGTCAGAAAACGTTTTGGACATTGACTAAGGGATGTCCACAAGGGTCCTCGACTGGACCAACCTAATGGATAGAAATGATGGACAGAATTTTGAATAATATAGAAACCAATAATTGTAAGTATGGTGCGTACACTGACTATTTGATGTTAATCATAAAAGGTGAGAGTAGGAGAAAAATAGAAGAAAAAATACAAAATGTATTGAAGAATGTGGATATTCTATGTTTCAAATCACAATTGAAACTTTCAGAAGTTAAGGCAAAGATGTTGTGGATAGGCAATGCTAAAAAGAACAGAAGAGACCCAATTATAAAGTTGCATGGGAGGAAGGTGGGGGTGGTGCGCAGTCACAGATATATGGGAGTATTAATCGATAAAATACTATTATTCAATAAGCATTGAGAATATGCAATAGTCAGAACGAAGAAATTATACTACAGTTTATTAAGGGTAGGTTACAGCAAATACAGTATAACTGGAGATGGAGTATAGCAACTATATAAAGGGGCGGTACGGCCGATGCTATTATACGGATGTAGGATATGGGGAAAGGTAATAGTTAAAAAGACATAAGAACAACAACTACGCCGTATGCATCGTCAATGTCTACGGCAAATGACAGGATGTTATTCAACTTTTTCTACAGATGCATTGGAGGTTCTGACGGGTGTGTTGACAGTAGATCTCTACATCCAAAAAATAGCATTCAAAATCAAAATACGAACCGGGGAAGCAATCATGATCAATGAAGAACAAATAGAAGGGACAAAAAAGAGTAAACAAAAAGGTTAATGACAATTGATAAATGCATGGCAAGTACGTTGCGACAAAAGTAATAAAGGAAGAGAGACTTACAAGTATATAAAAGACGCTACATATGCAATGAGAAATTAAATAATGGTATAAAACCGTACCATATTTGGTAGAATTTTGGACCGTATACGGTAATTTCTAGAATTACTTACAACGTATAGGCAAACAAGATACAAACGTATGTAAATGCGGCAGAGAGGCAGAAACAGCGAAACACATTTTATGGACCTGTGAACTGTATACTAAAGAACGAGGGAAGTATATAGAATAGCTAAAAAGAAAGGGGCTATTTCCAACAAACAATATGGATCAAATAATACAACAACAGGAAAGTTTTGAGGAACATGCTGAATATATAACAAAATTAGGACACTTACGAGATCTTTACAATACTCGTACATAACAAAACAGATCAAAAGAAGTCAGCAGATCTGCGCCGCCTCCTCGGGGCGGAGACGGAAAAACATGAATAATCACGGTTAAACGGCGCTGCCCAAAGGAAAAACGACAAAAAGAGAAAAGACTAAAAAAGAAACCTTGAAATGACAAAGTTGCAGTCAAGGTAGCCATAAGGGCTAATAGAAAATGGGGAAAAATGCACATCACAATATAATTATTATTTTATTTACTCGGTTTTTTTACTAGAATTGATGCGTGAGGAACGACAAAGCGTAAAATCAACTACCTCCCCACTTTATCCTAAGATAAGACTTAACGTTTCAACAATACCAGCTAGACAATTCAAGTGATGCTTTTGTTGTTAAGCGCGTATTTTTTACGGAACGGTTATGAATATCAAAACAAATTCATCACTGATCCAAAATTAATATAGGAAAATAAGAGTTATTTCACCCACAAAAATTTGATGAACCGTGTCGTTCAAGAATTTAGTGGTGTAACTCTGCGGTTCTTTTATGTAACGATGGGAAAACGTTTCTATAGATTCCCTGAGTCTTTCACGTTCACAAAATAGTATTAGAATGAGAAGATGATAAAACGTCCCTGCAGTATCACAGTTCATTAAAACAAACCCCTCAAACCGCGAAAGTTTCGTCGGTTTCCGTTCGAGCGCACCTTTGTCGTTGTCAACTCGATAAATGATGTCACTTGCTAGTGCAAACAGAAGTCGGGAATGAGCGTGACAGTGAAGCCATTATGGCGACGCAGTTCGAATGAGTTTCTTTGGTCAATGCTCCCACGTGAGGAACAGCACTCTTCTGTTTACCTTCGTCAGCGACATCGTCCTCGTAGCTTGGCGTATGCTCTTGGGTTGTAGGTGGCTGGCTGATTGGCAGATGCTTCTGGAACAGTTCAAGAGGTGGGGAGCGAAAGGTAAATTGTGGATTCCTGTCATTGTGTGGGCTCTCCGAAACGAACCATACGGAAATACCAAATCGATATTTTATGTCTAATATGAGTCTTTTCTAAAATAATGTGATATTCACTACTGTTAACTTCCGGAGCTACCCATGAAGAAGTGGTTGCAGCATAGATGACCATATGAAAATGGTGACGGACTGCGACTCGAACCCAAGACCTGCTGCTCTAGTCGTAAGGTTGCTGATCTCTGCTTTCCTCTTTCGTCTATTAAATCTCGTTCACTACTTTTCTTCTCCACCCAATCCTGTGAGTCTGCGACACATCCCCGTGCAAGGGATAAGTGACATACTGCTCCCGATGCAGGAAGCAATTGGACCCCGTTTCCACATTTCTGTGTGTTGGAATACTTGGTGACAATGCTCCTAGCATGGCAATGGTCTCTTATCTTCTATATGGATTCTCCCAGAAACCCAGAGACTGAAGTAGACTACAAAGATTATGAGTTTGAGTTTTGGAGGGCGAAAAGGGTGCGCAGAAGGCGATCCCCGTGTGGCTCGAGCTGCCCTCGGATTCGAGTTCTGGTGCGTCTTCACATTTATCTATCCGTTGATGTTGAGATAAAGATTTTTTTTAAAAATTATCATCGAGTTTGTCACATTTTTCACATAACATTCTGTTAAAAATTTGTATTATTTATGAGTGGTGTTGGGAATTAAAAAGTGTGTATTAAAATAACAACAGTAAGAACAGTATACTTCTTACACACAATTGCCGAAACGAGTTTTGTTTTCCTAACAGATGTGGTATTAGACTAGTATTTTGGTCTGTTATGTGACCAACAACATCGGTAAAATTTTCTCTCCCGAGTGAGATTATCCATTTAAAAGTCGATTACCATTAATTAATTTTTATTTCTACGATAAATTCATATAGAAATAAGGTGATGATTGTGATTAATGTTTTCTCTTTCATAAGCATCAGAGTCCTACTCATTTCCTCCGCTGCAACAATGTCCGGTGACTGCAATGCAAATTGTGTGATTGTGGACAGTTTGGCATTGTGACCGGCGGCTGTGCAAATAGCGCGCCGGAGGCAGCGGCAGCTCGGACGATGCGACGGTGGCGACTGCCGCGTCACGCGCGCAAACAATTCAGACTCGTCGGCAGCAACGGAAGCTACAGTGAGACGGAAGCCCATTCGTTTCGGAAGCTAACATAACATTAGTATATCGGACTCGTGTACAATATTTATTACAGTTTATTTATCGATACATTCATATGTATAAATCAAGTGATGTTCCTCTGTGGCGGTTCTAGACCGTAGTCATGGGAGGAGGGATCTGGAGTCCTTCTGTTTGAATATCATATCAATATCATATATGAATATCATTTGTAAAAACAATACAAATTTTTTATAAATATTATCTTTTAAATAAAATACTCCAATTCATCAAATAGATAATCAACAATTAA
>NNCF01125876.1:452813-497961 GCA_002313205.1 Laupala kohalensis | reverse complement strand
TAAGAATATATCTGCCTAAAAGAATTCCACTCTGCATGTTAACATTATTTTTTTATTATTATGTGATTCGTCGATTACTTGTAACTTCGACTATTTGAGCAAACTGATTGGTCTCAATATCAGCGGGAAGCAGAGATAAACGTGGATAAAATAATATATTTCGTTGCCAATAATACAAGTTATAAAAACGATACAATAAGTGAATTAAGTTTCCTTTCTGTTTGCTTCATTTCTCGCAAGTCACGAAAGAAAAACGGCAATTATGATCACGTCTTTTCTGAATAAAGACTTCTGTTATCTTATTTTATTAATATTTTGGGATAGTTCTTACTTAAAGAGTTCATGTTGGTTCAGATTGAGGTTATATACGACTGTAGTAAAAGTGACTTCATCATTTTCCTGCTAAAAACCCCCGAGCGTATAATGTAGGGATGCAATGCGCGAAATAATAGTTTTTCGTGTCGTGTTCTTAGCGTACTAATATAGGCGACTTTGTGGCGACAGAACAAGATTTTGTGCACACTTTGTGCCAAGAGATGGTAGACTCATCATTAAGCTCGGGTGTGTATGATTAACGACTTTTGTTCTCAGAAGTAAGACTCATTCATTCATTGAATATATAGCTCTTCTTCTTGACATAGCAAGGATAACGATATTCACGAAGGAATGATTTTGTGTTCTTAAACAAAAATACTTATTTCATTTTCTCGTAACGTAATAAATATATACCGTAGTAAGACTTAAAAAAAAATCCTCCCTATGATTTAAAATACAACGAATTCTTTAGTCGTATCATTATTTTAAATTGATATGTACCTCATTTTGTTATAGACACTTTTAAGATGTTTAATTTAGCAAAGTGTAATATAAAATCTCAGTTTTGCCTTTTAACCCAAAGCGATGCGCATTCACAATTTTATTTATACTAGGCACACTATACCACTTTAAATCATCACAATATTGTCCCATAAAGAAAGCATTAGATTGCCAATTACAACGATATTCTCAGGGAAGTTGGCGATACATAGGACACACTTACACTTGGAGTCTGACAGGGGCAAAGACCCAAAGAGTGTTTGGTGACGTATCCATCAGTGAGCTTGGTGGAAGCACCAATGTGAACCGGGAAATAAAACCCCTATGCGAAGCGAGTCAGTAAAATCAAATACAATAAAATTTCGTGTGTTATGTCATTGAAATCTCATAATTTCGGGAGAGTAAATTGTGTTTTTCGATCATATTAAATGTTTTATTTTTAATCGTGATTTGAAAAAATTATGACACTTTTTTCTATTAACTTTTTCCCTTTAAATCCAGAAACACTCAATTACCATATGATAAATGCAATTCAACTTTCTCATCATGTATATAATTGAGCTGAGATCACATAATATCATATTTATGAATCTCTCTATTTCATATTGAAAACATTATGGTTGCATTTCAACTAAGTGTGTTTTGGTCGCACAGCGCAGAGTGCGAGGAACGCCGCAATAACGTATTAAATAGCTAATTTTTGTCCGCAACTTCCTTGTTATGAATTGGCCTTCCGGTCTTAACAATGTCTGCGTTGTGGATTTCGCCATGGTGTAAACAGTATAACTTCCTAAGTTAAAAGAACTAGAACGCCGTCGCCTGAGTGGAAGAAACTCTCTGTGTGTCCAATACGCAAACTGCTATGTCTTGCTGGGTTACGGAGAAACACCAAGCATACGTGCTGGTAAACGTTGAGAACAGTTAGCAAGTACAGTTGCTGTTGAAAACGCACCTTGTCCATTGAAGGAACTCTATTGTACTAGGTGACGCGTTTAAACTGACCTTTCATCCTCCCAGCAGTCTTTCAAACCGTCCATACAAAGGTGTTGAGTGTTTTCGTTCTTGGTATTACTATCGTTTATAGTCTTTTTGTTCGCCATTCTCGTTCCAGTATGTGCATTTCTGTTCTCGTTCCAGTATGTGCATTTCAGTGCGAAGCTAATATATTGATTTTATATGGGTTACATTTTGTTACTCTATTTTCGTAAAAAAATCTCAATTTTCTAAGTTCTGTGAAAATAAGATCACACATTTATTATCCGTCACACTATTATCATGTTTACTGTGTACGCTTGGGCCACTGAATTTGCGCGCGCATGTCAGTCTTGTCACAAACATTGCTATCGGTATGATAAAGATTATTGCTTCTTATTGGTTAACTCGGGATAAAATAAGCTTTATCTTGGTTAATCTAGCTTTCATGTGGGCCTTCTGGGTCACTTTCTACTAGCACTAACTAGGATAAATACGATATTTATTCCGATATTAAATCATCGACGTTTTTAGAAAAGTACCTCTACACCCTTTTCACCTAAAGGCTTGTAGTTAAAACCGCGCGCGCAGGCCGAGGATGAGAAACTGCATAAAAAACGTATACTGCACCCAACTTTCTCATTTTAAAACCACATTTACATGTTATACTATAACTACAATATTTTGTTACAGAAGAAATCTCGTTCGCAATATTAATCGAATGCAAAGCACGTAAATAACATTGGAACTTATAAAACAAACAAACGTGCTTGGGGGCATTAGATTCTTATACTGAAAGCCAATTAAAAGGGAAACGGATGACAGCAATTGCTTTCAAAACGTTATCTAAGTAATGAAATAAACAACCTTTATAACTCCACTGGATAAGGCAGAACGATTTGCTTATTCAGCTATCTATGGAGACAATGAACGTATAGAAACATGCGTGTTCATAGAATTGCTGTTGTTACATTGTTTAAAATATGATTAAAAGTAGAAGAATGGTGATAAAATTAATTTGAGTTGTAAATTGGAAAGTTGTTCTGTTTTTCGGTTCAGCTGTGAAGGTATTACACAAGTTCTATTAGAACGTTCTTCCTTAAAGAAAGCCACCCTCTTCAAGAAATGTTATGGAATTGATAAAAAATGATGTTGAGGAATTAAGTAGTAGGAATGACAGAAAGCAGTACAATAGATGAATGATGTTCAATGATTTAAAATTGAAAGTATTAAAATGGCAATGCATTTGAAAGCTCTGGGGTCGCATGCTTTAGTTGATAATAGGGAAATTATTTTATTTGTAATGTGAATGTAATATTATTGCGGTTTGATTGGGGAAATTACCACAAAATCATATGGATCTCTGTCTCAGGTTTTGTAATGATAGAAATTCATTTAACTCCCATAGCAAACTAAATATTACATATTGTTATAGCAGATAGTGTTATAAAAATTCCGTTAATTTTAGTGTATTTTTCTCATTTTTAATATAATTCTCCTTTATAATAATTTTAATATAACTATAACTTGTGGACCAATTTGTGACGCGATAAAAATATTTGAATAACAATATGTGCTATGCAATAAAATTACTTCCTGCTTCTTATGTTATGCGAAGCGAGACGGAGGTATTCAGTTTAACTCTATTTGTTAACAAAATAATATAACTTTAAAGTAAGTGTCCTTTCTTAATCGAACTACCCTTACAGCTTAATTTCACCGTAGTGTGTCTGATTATGATCTCGGATTATTATTTTTCCACATTTAACTAAATTATGGGTATGTTTTCTAGATACTTTGTCGATGCACAAGCACGGGTAGATAATTAAAAAAAAATGGACAAGAATGTAATTATCGCACATTTTTATACCGTTACGTTCGTAATTATGATTCCATTCCACAAACGGAACTGAAAATAAAAAGAGAAACGCATAAATCAGTAGCTTCATTTCAGAAATACACACTTTCAATGAAAACGAGGACATTTTAGTTCAAGTGGTACTTTAAGTAGTACTTATATCATGTACGCTTAGTGTCCGTTAAATTGCGTGATGTCTTCACAATCGTAAAATTCAGCGCGAAAAGGCCTATTGGAACCAATGGCGTTCTGTGACTGCAAGTGTTGCACTCTGTCCACAGGTATATGAAGTATCTCTACCCGTACGAATGCGAGAAGCTGCGCCTCAGTACGCAAGGAGAGCTCCAAGCGGCAATTGATGGAAACCGACGCGAAGGTCGGCGAAGCAGTTACGGCACTTACAGCGAGATGGTGCAGCGATCGCCAGTCAGCGTGCCCTACAACCAACAGATGTCTCCTCTGAGTCTGGTGACGAGTCGGCCTGCCGTGAATGGCAATTCCAATCACCATGGACTCCATCCGTATGGTCGTGATGATAAGCACCTCTCTACCCCACACCACCCGGCACATCCATCGGCACACGCACCTATTGGACCTGGTAAGTCGAGTGGAAACTGTAAGAAGCATCCATTTCTCTGTTACAAATCTTTCCAAAAACTGTATTCAACGCTTTCATTTTGACGAAGAAGCGTGTTTACATTATATGGACTTTACCTGGGGACTTATAAAAAATTTAATTCTTCAACGAAAAAGTTTGTCTTTTCTCAAACGTTTTAATATAATCTAAAACATTAATTTGCTGGGGCGACCCGTGGTGTAGTGCCTAACGCGCTCGCCTTCTACCTCTGGGGACGAAAGCAATTCACTACCCTCCATATCTCGTTGCTACTTGTGATAATTTACACGCCGGTTCAAACCCGGTCCGATCAAAGTAGAATCCGAGGTGGTGGACGGAGCGGTGTTCGCGGCAGGTTTTCTCGGGGTACTCCCGTTTCCTCTGCGTATCATTCCACCACAACATTCACTCAAAATTATTCACCCCCATTTCATTCATAATCATCGCGTCAGGGGAGGTGCGATAGTAAGGGCATCCGGCACCCTAGTATTCCCCAGCTCCAGTCAAAAACGAAGCNTCCACCACAACATTCACTCAAAATCATTTACCCCCATTTCATTCATAATCATCGCGTCAGGGGAGGTGCGATAGTAAGGGCATCCGGCACCCTAGTATTCCCCAGCCAAAACCAAACGAAGCATCATATATTCATCCCCATTCGCCGACCCCACATGGAGTGGGAAAAGGCTGGGTTAAAGAAGTTGTAAATTAATTTGCTAAGTTAAAATATTTTTATAGACTTAGGTGTTTTTTACATGTAAGGAATGATTGTATGTGATTCTAAGAAACAAAGAAATATCTTTATTAATTTCTCCTGATACAACCCCCATGCATCCATGAAATTGTACGTAGATAGTATACAATGAAAAACAAAAACGACATTATAATTACTATGTCCACATCACTGAGTTAAGGAATATTCTTCCTCCTAACAATTTGTAAGGGTGAGACTCGTTGGTGTCACAATTATATTCATTTTAATTTTCGTAAATAATTTTTATAATATTTCTTTTCTGTGTTTGGATTCTCAATATCTTTATTAAATTATGTACTCTGCTTGTATATTGTAAAACCTTTTTCTATGGAAATTGAAAAAGCAATTCACTACCCTCCATATCTCGTTGCTTCTTGGGATAATTTACACAAATTTATATCCAGCGGATGAGTAAGTTTTTGTTTGGTTTCTTCAATACGTAAATCACTTCCCCGGAAAATAGAGAATCGAAAGTGTAAGATTAATGGATATATTCATGAGAATAACCTTTGGTAACAAGTTATTAGAAACTTTGAAAAGTCAATCAATTTCCACGTGAATGTGTATTTTAACTCTGCATAGGCAAATGATCTGAAGAAAATCAAGAGAAAACTATGTTTGACATGGATTTGATGAGGAACTACAACCCTTAAAGTAATTTTGTTCGAACACTAAGTTCTGTTAAGTTTGGGTGCACATTTACATTATTTACAAGTTGATGTACATCATTCATCACCATAGTCTAATTTGTGTTCCTTATTGAAAGCGGAAAAATGAATGTTACAATCAATTTTTAAATGGTCAATTGAAAATTTTGTTTTCTGTTCACATTTCCTTATCAAACGGCAGAATGTAATCTCGAAGTGTCATAGCGCGTTCCAGGCACGGTGTTTTTTAATTTATTTTAGCACAGTGTAAATTGTTTGTCATAAGAAAATGTTCTATATCGATCTTCTTCGTAATTTTTAAATACTTAACCTAAATTGTTATCATATGTGAGCGATAATGGGGATATATTTGTACAAATTGGCACATATAACTGTTTTTCTGTGGTAGCATGTATGTTTCGACGAATGATTAGGACGTTAACTAAACAGGATTACAATGTCAACACGTATATTCTCAGTTTATATCTCATCGCATATTATTATTAACTTGCCGAAAGAAAATTCGCCGGGGTATTTGTGGTGGGAAGCCACGGACCTTTGACCGAGGCTGACCTGACGGGCAGGTTGGCGCCGTGTTTCAGGCGCTATACCCAATCTGGCTCCTTCGGAGTTCGAAGCGCGCATGGTGGAGTATGTGAAGCTACTGAACAAGGAGTTGAGAGCTTCGCCGAGTACCCCACCACACGTGATGCTGGGCGGCGGAAACGGCAACGGGGGCAGCGGAGGTCCTGGTTCCCGTCAAGGCTCGTCCTCACCACCTTCGTCTTCATCGCCACAGGTGAGGATACACACACATTCCACTTATGCTGTACGAATCGAGGGCTATGTGCTCGTGAAAGAAGCATTGCAAAATATATTATGACTCAATTCTTAATATTACACTACTATTTTATATTTATTATATTTTCTTATTACTTATATACATTGAGAGAACAGGTTTGGATGTGAGATTCAGAGGAAGGAAAGGATTTTTCCGAACCTTTGTACATGACATCCCAATCTTCAAGTTTGAATACTATCAAGTTGGGACGTCACATTCAATGGATTAAAGGAATCCTTTGAATTTCGACCTCACATGCGAACCTAGGGTTCTCACATAGGTAGTGTTTACTCGGTTTTGAGGATCTTTTTTCCATTTCAAAAAATTCGTTTCATACTGTCAACTAGCTAAATTTTCTTCTAAACTTGTACATATTTGTTCGTCAAATGTAAGAAATGTATTAAATCGAACAGTATTTGTTGCCGTAGTACTGACTGATTTCCTTGTCAGCAGACAGTCTATTGAATTTTCTTAAAGTTTCTTGACTTGTCGCAGGAGACGGCTGCTCTGAACGCGCTCACCCTGTGGAACCTGTACGGCGCTGCGCCGTCGGCGGCCGCGGCGGCTGCGGCTGCGGTGGGTGGCGGTGCGGGCGGCGTGGGATCGGTGGTGGGCGGTGGGCCACTGGCGTTGGCAGCTGCGGCCGCAGCGGCGGGTCCTCCTTCGCTCGCCTCCGCACTCGAGCCGCAGAAGGAAGCCCTCAACCTGCACATGCAGGTACGTCAATTTTGCTGATGGCTCTGCACACGATTGATGACCTTTCGATTTTCCTCTCGACGTATAGTATCACACGTTATTGAACCAAATAAAAAGAACTCTGGAACGGTAGTTCTTTGACTTTTTACGTCTCACCATCTTGAGATGTAAAGGGAATCTATCTCATAGATCAAACAGAACTTAACGAATAATATCGAAGATATTTTCTGGAACGAAAGCAGCAGTCCCAAAATATCCTGGAACCCGATTTGGAACATTTTTATATTACACAAGATATTTTGAAATATATATTTTCTTACGTGCGGATATCTATTTTTTTACGAGTTAGTCAAAATATCAAAGAAGTTCAGAATTTTGAAAAGGTTGACATTGCTCCACTCATGCATGGGATTAATCACTATGTTATTTATCGAAACCAGTGATTCGGTTACAAGGTGGAAATTATTGAAATTTTTCATTTATGTGCAAAGATATTGATAAATTATAATTCAGGATGGCTTCATACTTAGTTTGGACAGCGAAGAAACATATTTTATGTGGTCATACCAGGGCACTAGAATACGAGTATTCTCATTCATTATCTTGATAGACAGTTTGAATTGTCTCATATGATGCTGCGTGTATAAAATATCTGTTCTTCTAATATCTGTTTGTGCCTAAAAATATTTCAAGTGAAATGGTAAAAATATATTTGTAACAAAAGAAAAAGAATATATATAAACCTATAAAGATGCAATGTCCTGAAATCATGGGTACAAAATGTTATTCATTTAGTTAACAAAATAAATTCTTGACTTTTCCTAGCCCACACAACCCGTAGCTTAATATCTTAATATCTTGTACACACTCAAATGGAATTATAAAACAAAACATTACGATTATAAGCGACGCCAAATGCTATGTTTGGAGGGAAACTTACCTCACANGGAATTATAAAACAAAACATTACGATTATAAGCGACGCCAAATGCTATGTTTGGAGGGAAACTTACCTCACAGTGACCGTCAAACTTGACACAAAAATGCGGATGAGAATATCTGTAATTGTTAACATCTCTAGTAGTGCTTCTCTGACTATAAATGAGCGTGTATTTTTATTTGAACTAATATTTTATGAAAAATACTTATTGAAACTTATCTCTGCTTTTTTTTAATTGTGTGTGTGCAGCGAGAACGCGATCGAGAGCGCGAGCGTGAACGCGAACGTGAGCGTGAACGTGAGCGCGAGTGTGAACGGGAGAGGGAACGCGAGCGCATTGACGTGAAGCGGGAAGCAGAGGAAGACCCGATGAATGTGACGCCTGCCAAGCGCCCATTGCATGACGAAGACGGCATCAAGCCTGCCAACACGCACATTAAAATCGCCAGCCGTGGTAAGTGTGTATGTATATAAAGAGCATTCAGAGAGAATTGGGAAGAAAAGAGGAAAATCATCAGAAGATGAAATCGTGTATTCAAGTTCAATCGCTCTCCTATTGGGAAACAATCGCCATAATACTTCCATTTCCTGATTTCGATATTATTTGTAAATTTTGTATTTTCCTTTACTGTTACTTCATTTCCACAGTCCACTTCTGTATTTGGTTTGGTTCCATATTTTACTGCGTTTCCTGTTATCTGTATTTTGACACATTATGCATTTCATGTATAATCTCTCCTGACCTCTCCCGTTTTTTTCCAGAACAACCATTGCAATTAAGGATAAAAATATTTATCAGTTAAATATTTTTATCCTTAATTGCAATGGTTGTTCTGTGACATCGCAAACACTCTTGTTTTCATTTGCGTTGAAGAAGTAACCATATTTTCACGTGTTATATATAATTTCATAAATGATGGTGTATACGTTCATAATATTTTCAGCAGAGTTTTGGTTTCCAGAGAATGATAACGTATGATAAGTAGTTGAAGCATATTGCGACGTGTTTCAGTGAAGTCACCGTTAATTTCAATAAGATATTGTACATGAAGTTATTATTCAGATGCAACCGTTTGATTTGAGAGATGTCCAAAATTTTTAATTTGCCCTTCACATATTAACAACCTATCTTATTACTGTAAAATATTTTTATCCTTCTCAAATTTATTTCTTTGTTAATTTTTGCAATTCGTTATTTCGTGTATCTTTTTTACATCTTTTTGTGACACATTTTCTCAACTATGTTCCCAGAATTCAATCCTAATAAAAAGACGGTTATAAATAGGAAAGGCGAAGATGTAATGTAGATTTTTATAAGCTAGAATTTTATTTTATGAAAATTATAAATTAGATTATATTCTACTACAATTTTCCGTAGAAATTTCGAAACATAAGTTATTCATTATTACCAGTGAGTATTTAAAAAATGGGAATATTTTTCCCGCATTAATATCAACTATTGACGTTCTGGAAAACCTCCATTTTAATTAAGTGTCCTCTCCATATTTTTATTTTCGTTTTACGTTTCACGCTTTTGTGAAGCTGCCACCACATTTTCCGTCGCACGCACATTCATATATTCTGAATTCTCTCATGCGTAGGTTTTTCGCTCTCTGTGAATTCGAGTGGCTCTTCTGTCTTTTTTCCACTCCCTTTAACTTTCAGACCCTTTGTATTTTACCAGTTACTTGACTCTGCAAGCTTCTTGTCATGTTCTGTTTCGAAAATCTCTCCTGACCTCTCCCATTTTCCCCAGAAATTGTTAAATAGATTGTTACAGTTTTCGTTTAAAAGCCAGGTTACCTTTATTGTAAATCATATTGACTCTCAATGCAAGTTTACTGGAGATAGTAGATTAAAAAAGTTTTTAAATAAGGGGAATTTGAAAACAGGATACGCAAAAATGCAATATATTTTCAATAGATTATTATCAATATTATTACAGAAAAAGAAGACATAATTCAAGTTCTGTAATAATACAGGTATTATCTATCTCCTTTAAATATTATGTTCAATTAAATACAAAATCCTTTGAGAAATTCCTCACGAAATTTTTTCTCCCTAAGTTTGTTTCGTTCTTTCAAGATTTCTTTTCGAGCCCCTCTCGAAGCAATCTCCGAACTGAAATGAACGTCAGGAAATAAAGGAGGAGCATTTTCATAATGAAGTAGTGGACACCCTCCCGATTCCCTAGTGAAAGCTTCCTCACGGTCTTTTGTACTCCTTCAGCTAATTTTTCTTAAAACTCCTAATCCCTCGTCGATGTTCAAAACCTTCACGAAGACTTCCATCCCATTAATCAGCCTTCAGGAGAGAAGATTTTTTAACATTCGCGTTACTCTTCACAGCTGCCCTCAAATTTACTTAACTTGGCTTCACTCTTCTCGTCTCCTTCGGGCAAAGACTGATGCTTCTGGGTTCACGGAGATGTCAAGTTTTCGCGCCTCATCGCTCGTCCAGACGCGAGCAGAAACTTCCCTTCTCGCGCATCTGCGAGGAATGTTCAGAGCCAAGAATTTCCTTTTAGTCTCTATACTGGAAGGAGGAGAAATATATCTTGGGAATGATGAAGTATGATTTTCACGGTCCTTCAGAGGCGTCGCGGTTTGCCTCTTAGAGTCCAAGAGCCGAGGGTGAAGTCTTTTCATACGTGATGTTTGAGACATGGCGAGACGTGTTAAGCTGGAATTACACCTGGTGTTGAATGACAAGTGACACGAGCTATGTGACAGGAACAGAGAAAGGATTTCTTGTTTTCTGAAAAAAAAGAAGAAATTCTCCGTTTTCGTTAGATTTATACAGAAACTTATATACATCAGAATATGGAAATTGAATCGTGCCAACAAAGGCTTACTATGAATTCAGTTTTTAAAATAGAGTTCCATATATTCACCAAAACTATTGAACAAATTAATTCACAACAGCAATCGCACATCAATAAACGTGTATGCAAAAATGTCTGCTTTAAAATGTAATATGTAGATCATGTTGATTTAAATTGTAAAGTAAATACCAAATAACTTCTCAAATACTTACAGAAGTAATAATACTTACGAAGAGATTTATTCGCAATATTTGTACTTGGATTCGAAAAAAGACCTCCAGATAAAGTATGTTAGTCTGAGGTTTGTTAGGCTTTGAACACCCACGCGGAATTCCTTTGTATCGCACAAAAATATAATTTAGCTGAAACTTCTTGAATTTTTGCTTCATTCAGAGGGAGAGTTGTCTACAAAATACGAGCGCATTTTCAATACGAGTTCTAGGAAAATGATTTCCTTCTTAAANGAAACTTCTTGAATTTTTGCTTCATTCAGAGGGAGAGTTGTCTACAAAATACGAGCGCATTTTCAATACGAGTTCTAGGAAAATGATTTCCTTCTTAAAATAATTTTCTCTGAAACTCTAGTTTCATTAACCAAAATCAAAACTATAAAAAGTAACTTATTTTATGCTTAATATATATTGATATTTTTTGAAACATTTATTTTCTAAGAAAATCATGTCGGTTTTTAGGAAAATCGCATCGTTTAGAATTTATTCAAGTAAATATTCTGCGTTCTATGAGGAATTTAGTTGTGTACGCTTCACCACTTTTTCCTTATGCGAGTTATTTTTTACTAAAATATCAACTATAGTTTATCTTTCGTATCGTTCGACTGGCTTAATGAACTGAAATAAAGCGTTTCATTGTGAATTTTGTATCGAGGTTCATCTATTGAACAATCATTAATTTAGAATGAATGTGCGCGCTTCTACGTAAAAAAAAGAGAGACCCAATTAACGAACGATGAATATTACGCTAATTAATTTCACACATTTATAAATTCTGTGATGTGTGAAAGAGCTTCCGGGAATTTTGAATTTCAAAGCGATATTTAATAAATATGAGATCGCTTGCGTTGTTTCCCTGCGCCACACACTATTATTTCCTACCTTCACACAAGAGTGAACGTTGCTTGTTATTCTGGTGAAGTATTTCATTAAAATGTATACAAAATATTCGTAGTGTGTTGTATGTAAAATTCTCAGTGTATGTAAATGTCTGCTACATGTTCTGAAATAGCTCTGAAAGTGAATTCATTTTGTACAAAATTAAATACAAAAAATAAATACAAATTTAAATAAAATAACAAAATATACAAAATTAAATACAACTTTGTTGGTTTTCTGTTATATTACAACACGTACCGAAATACTTTAATTCTTATCTTTGGAGGGTGCTGAAATGTTTAATCGGCCTCTGTCTTAGGGCCGTTGTTCGGAATTTATGGGATGGTCTCTTGCGTGCCTCCAGAGAATAAACCAGTTTATTGCCATCAACGTGGTCATACGCAATTTGTAACTGTTTATTTTGACAATAAATTTATTGTTTACTTATTTACTTAAAAATATTTCTACAATGTATTTTGCAATTTTGTTGATGATCAGGAAAAATATGTCAAATAATTTATCTCTACAACCTGGAGAGATGAAGCTTCTGATCTGTATCGCTTCGAAATGTTCTCACAATAAAAAAAAACTTTCTTAATGTCGGTATATACTCACAGGTTTCTTAATACGCGCCTTTTTCCTGATTCTGTCATGCCAACATGTTAAGTAGAAGGGCATTTCTAGTTGGTTTAATTCCTCTCCAAACAATTATGATAATAAATTAATTGAAACAATGTTTTTAATACTTTAGAGCAGCGCTGTCCAACTGGCAGCCCACGACCTTTTTTACCGCCCGCGATTTTACATCAAATTTTTCATCGAACGTTTTGGAGTCACCACTTTGTGTTATAAATATATGCTGTCAGAATTAATATTTGACATGGTGTGTATGGTGAGAGAAAATATAAAAATAGTGTTCGGAAGTATCTGGTTGTACATTACAATACAAAAACACTGACAACATGAAATACTTTTTAAAAATAAAGAAATACACCATTTAATTTTACAGATTGAAATAATATACATTCACTGATGAGTCAAAATATCACTCTGCAAATGGTCAATTACTTTTGTTCATTGGGTGACATTTTGCCGGACCCCATTCTGCGCCAGCCCAATCAATCGAAAGTGTATGGAAAATGACCCGCGGGCTAAGTTAAGGCAAATATTTTTAAGTAAATAAGTTAAGGTATTATGTGCGTCAGAGCGGCTAGTCTTAAGTACCCCCCAAAAAAATGTTTTAAATGATACTTAGGACCATTTTCTATCAAGTGGCGATGCATTTTCATACCTTACGAAGTAAAATTTTGAATTTTTGAATTATTTGACTTTAAATTACTATGGGTTAATATGGAGAAACGTTCGTGGGCACGTGTTTTTTTTAAATATTTTGGCACAAGTACGGGCTTAACATAGCGAAAAAAAGAAACTACCAAAACAAAGCAAATGGAAAGAGGAACGCAATGATATTAAGATTTTCATATAAAACGGGGTATTTTCAAGAATAATTCACCAAAAACTTGGAAAACACTGTTCTGACGGAAATGGCAGCCGCATCACGTAGCTGAAGACTAAGCGACCCCTGTCAAAGAACGAGTCAAACGACAGTCTAAATGAATTATCAATTTTTAAAATCACAAAATAATTGTCTTCATCCAAAATAAATAAAACTAGATTTAATTATTAATTAATAAGAACTACTTTGATGACTATTTCCAAGTTTCCTGAATAGTTGGCGACTTGACTTCTGTCAACGCGCACATAATACCTTAAGCGCTGCCTTCCAGGAAGAGAATTCTGCAGTGAAGAAATCAACATAATCCCCATTTACCTTCCCCAGCTGTATACCCTTTTCTATCCGGAATCTGCCATTCCTCTGAACTCTAGATTTCGAAAAAAATTAAGATTTAAAAAATATACTTTAGCGGTCCCTACCAAGCTTCCAAATTTTGAATTTTTTAAATAAAATGTACCTTCCCATATCTAATGTCTTCAACTAAAACTTCCAGGCAAATTTCAGAACGTAAAAAAATTTTGCTTGGCCGAAATTATAAAAAAATAATAGGTTTATGAACATTTGCAAATCTCGCTCCACCTTGCAGTTTATCATTTGTTCTAGTTTATGAAATAGTCACTTGTGTGTTTTACGTTTCTCGAGCGGAGAATCAGCATTCTAAGCGTACAAGAGTTTTTCTGCCTCGCGCTGGTAGGAACGAAATTAGCTCCGACTTATTACGGCGAGGGAGCTGTGGCGCGCACGCAGCTCCCCGTGTTTGCCGACGAAGAGGTTCATAAGCGCTTTCGAGCAGCTCCACCCGCTTCGGCTGTTTGCACAAACAAGGCGGAATTGTCCCGAGTTGTTTTCGACCCTTTTGTGGGGAAAGAAATTTCCCTCTAGTCTCATCGCTAGAAAGCAAATCAGGTCTCTGTGTGTAATTCGTGTGAATGTAGCGGTGCGGTTGTCCCTTGCGACACTCGGAAGTTGGAATTCGCGTTTTTTTTAAGTGGACTATTTTTCTTTTTGTTTGTTTCTCACTTTTCCTGTTTCTTTGACCTGCACGTTATTTTACCATACCTATTTTACAAATATCTCTGCTCACAAGTATTGCATTTTCAGTTCTGTCTTATTCATTGTTGTTCTCCTCTTCTTCATTGTTACAACGGAAAATATATTTTGCGTACGCATTACGTCAATTATTCTCGTTTCTCACTATGAAGAAACTTAATTCGTAGTACTTTTGTAGTTTTCAGTCAAAAGAGAGAACGTATGGTTTCTTAGAGATGGGTAATGTCAACTCTTTTGGCTTCCCTCAATATCCATTTCAGTCTAAATAGACCACGAATTTTCCCTCAGATTTGCTGATTTTACTATAAAACAGTGTGTATTTCTCAAAACAATTTGTAAGTCGATTTATTCAAGTTAAAACATTGATGCGGGTAACGGTTGGTGATTCGTTCATTCCTTGCTCCTCACCCAATCAACCCATAATTATTTATCATCTCGATATATGATTGCTTCTGACTTTATAAAATGCTTAATAATCAATGTAACATTGTATTTGTGCTCAATGACAGATGTGGATGCGAGATCCAAATTCAGAAGAGAGAAAGGATTTCACCAAACCTTCCAATTAAAGTGACATTCTTTTATAGTTTCCCTACTGTGAGGTTGGGGAGTTATATTCAAAGTTTTAGAGAAGTCCTTTCCTTTCTCTGAATTTGGATATCACATTTAATCTTAGAGTACTCGCATCCTTAGTGTTTTCTTAGAAGACTGATTGAGTAAAAAGTATTACAATGCAGCAATCACAAAGGTGTTACGGAACGCGTCTTCTCTGTTCCAGGTGACGGCCGCGGAGGCATCGATGACAGCTCCTTAGTGGTGAGCATGGAACTGAATGGCATCATGTACCAAGGCGTGCTGTTCGCGCAGTCGAGCCCTGGAGGAGGCGCCGGAGGCGGTGGCAGCGCCCGGACGCGGGTGTCGTGAGAATCGCCCGGGGCGATCATCGCTCGTCCCATGTCACCCGCCGCGCCGCCCCCGCCCCCACCGCCGTCTCTGCTGCCAGTGCGGTTGCTGCCATCACCGTCTGCCGCCGTTGCCGCTGCACTTCACTCGGCGACGACGACGACCACCTTCGGTCCTTTCGCGCCACCGCCGCCGCCGCCATCGCCGTCACCATTTCGGGCTCCGCCGACACCGCCGCCTGGGCGTATTTATTGGTGTACATAAGCCGGTTTGTTCCGAGCTGCCATGGTTATTTACCAGATGTCAGTATTCCGAAAAAACAAAAGTTCCCGGCTTCATTATTCTGCGCTGGGACTCATTACCAATGTTGGACCATTTTTTGTTTGTTTTGTTTTCTTTTTCTGTAAAAGATGTCATATTTCTTTGTGTAATAAAGAAGAAACAACGAAAAAAATGAAGAACGGAAGAACGTTACTTCGAGACGATTTGTTGTATATAAGATGTGATTTTATTGTTGAATGTTGGTAGTGCCTAGATTTAGTACAAGTGTATGTTACTCCTATGCTTAACAATAGCGTGGTGATTGAAAGCTACTGTTCGTTTACATGTGCTCGATTGCCGTTTGTATTCTGGACGGCCTAGACGGAAATCCATCTTTTTTTCCAAAGTAGACGTAAGCTTTTCTAGACTAGTTTTAAGAGGCCGTTCGATCGGACCGGCCATTTCTCCCCCACCCCCATTTCCCGTCTCCTTCCTGTTTTTATTCTATCCTACCATCATTCGTTTCTTTCCCGTAGGCAGCTAGATCTGTTGGGATGGACATACCTGTATGTCGTAGCTATACGAGTTCTTCTGTTAGAGGGGTAGGATCTTTGGACTGTCCTGTACTGTCAAAAGACTGTTAGATATTACGAGTACCATGGCACTATGTTATTTAAATTATTCTGCATTTATGACATTTATTAATTTCTGAGTGATCTGTATTGTATTTTGACTTTTAAAATTAAAGATTTTTTGTGAATATAGTTTTTCTTTTGTATGATATACATGTATCTCATTTCTCAACAACTAAGAAAAACTTAGGATTAGTTTTATTTATGTTTTATACTGGTTGTGTCGCATTGAGAAACTATGTTCGTTGATGTTTAATTTTCTTAATTTTTTGATACTCAGAGACACATGTTTATACCAATGTATGATATCAAGTTTGTGTATGAATTATACGTTTTTGGCGCAATACATCTTTACTTGCAGGTGTGGTGTCTTATTTCCCACAGACGCGCTTTGATAGTTGACTCCTCCTTGGGCGGGTGGACGGCGCTTCTCTGGGGTCCGACGATAAGCCAGTGGTTCCGACTGGAAAGCGTGGGGGGGGGGGGTGCGTCATGACGGAGAGGAAAACCACGAAGGGTGAAGGGTTGTAAGCGCGGGCTTTTAGGAAGGGCTCGCTGCTTCTGAGGATGAAGGGTATGACAGAGAAGCGAGAACAAGGTCTGGGGCTGTCGCTCAATGGAATCTTCGTCCACACCTCGGTGAACGACGGGGTTTTGCCAGCCCTCATAGAATCTAGGTTCTAATGATATCAATTCTTCTATTGTAAAGTTTAAAAAAATCAATTCTAATAATACACAGTTCTACCCTGAGTTCTTCAGGTCATTAACTTGATATCCTGAATGTAATCAAGCCATTAACATTTACTACGAAACTTACGATCCTTCACTTCACTCACCCAACAATTAACCCTTTAACAATATATTTCAAACAGTTCTACTCTGAATATAACCAGGTCATTAACTTTTGTACGGAACCGTACCACCTTCACTTCCCGTAACCGAATCCATTCCCCAAATCAACATTCTTTCCCTGGCTACTTACTGCATAGCAACCACATATTGTCTCAGTTCACACTGTCACGTCATTACTTGCACATAACGATGGTACAGATTCTCATAACACAAATAACTTTGAAGCATACTATTTATAAAGATGACTGTGGCATTCAAGTCATAAACCATAAAAAACCATTAGAGAATTAGGTTTCGTCGTAACCGGGAATCCAGACTCCATTTTTAAACACCTAATTACCATTTTATTTCGAAAAATCAAGTAAACAATATGTTTTTTTGTAGTTCTCCGCCAACTTTAGAATAAAACTCTATTCACAACGTTTCAAATTCAAAAATAAAACAAGTATTTGACATCATTAATGTTTGAATATTAAAATTAGGAACCCTGAAATTTGTACTTCTCGTGTTATTTTATCTCTAATATGTAAGATGCAAGGGGTTTCAAATACTTTACAGATATTACATGTTTTTACACTTATACAACGATTTAAAGAAACACCCTAAAATTAGCCTTAAAACAGATTAATGAGTTCGGGCACTGTGTCAAAAATTAATTCCCATCACGGAAAAATATAATTTTATTTAACGTGTATCACGAATAAAATGCCTATAACTTCCCAAATGTCGAAGAATGCACTAAATTGACCATATCTTCTGAATTGTGAGAAATTTATTTTCTTAGGATCTTCGAGTAATACTGTTATGCTAAATATTTTTGTTTTGTCTGTTTGATACAAAATTTTAAATAATATATTGTAATTGATTTTGTTGGGTTGGTCAAAAATATTTAAAATCATATATTGTTGAAGCTCATTTTATTTTTGATCATACACCTAATATATAAATCCAGAACTATTTTGGTTAAAATAAAAATAAGAGAATGATTGTAACAGTTACTAAACCTATCACTTGTAAAATATGTATAAAAACTTCATTTATTTCATTCAAAGTTACTCCGACAAAAAAGTGTCTTTAAAAAAAAACTGCGTAAGTGATATAAATGTAAAAGTTACCCTATTGGTTTATTTAGACAAAAATTCAAGCTTCCTGCGTATTTTTAAATAGGTGTGTAAATCTCATTTATGAATTATTTGAAATTAACTCAAGCGTATCATTCTTTTCTCAGAAGGGTATAGTCTGAATTTTTGTTGATAGAGATTAGTGTATTACAAGTAAGTCTCCTCTGCTCTTCTGAGTTTCAGTTCGCTAGTGACTTTCAAGGTGTCGTCTTTAGACCAGCCAAATTGTGGTAATTTACAGATAAACCTCATATTTTGGATATATAATTCGTCATGCGATGATCCCACTAACGTATGTAACTGGCAATTAAGATTTTAACGATATTTCAGTCAAACTTGTTTTTTTTCGTTGTATTGGATAAGTTTTAGAGCATATCCGAATATAATTTTTCTTTTCATTTATAATTTTACCTCTTATCAACAGACTCCTTACATTCTAGAGACTGCTCTGCTACTCTCTATAGACACAAGTACTGTGACCGAACTGCACAGTATAGTTATTATTTTTTATTTAATAAGTTAAGGAACACCAAAATTAATAAGCAAAAATTTTAAAAGAAAAGGAGAAATGAGTATTACGCACTCATTTCTTTTTGTTGAGGATATCGTTCTCACTGTCCACCTGTGAAAAACATGTTCCTCATAACGTATAAAAAAGATGATCCGGTTGAAGGTGAAGGGTTGAATTGGTGAAGGCAGTTAAACATTATCCAAGAAACAAAATAATACCAAATACAAAAAAAAAAAAAAATCATTGCACTGAACAACTTTTATATTATATAGAGACATATCACCGACAATAATAACGCATAAAATTCAGAGACTAATTAAAATTAACAAAACAAATTTGTAATAGGTGTCTAAATTGTATTTATTATCCATGTGTTTGGAAAATACGTAAAGTTAAACTATTTCCGACGGAAAGAATAGAGATAAGATATATGTCCTATAGGTCCACATCTTTACCACCCACATATGGGAAAATATTAGACATATATTACTGATAAAATAATGGAGAAACTGGTTCAGAACAAAAGCCTACTTTAAACCCCATATGGTTTCATAAAAAAGGACAGATGAAGCTTTGAAGGAATCTGAGAAGAAAATAAAAATAAACTAAATACTTAATATGTTTATTACTTGGTAATTAATCACGTTAGGTGGAATGACATTACTGAATTGTACATAAATCATACCACAACAATAGGAAGAATAAATAATTACTTTACTCTGGGGCATCAAATTAGGGATCAGCCCTGTATTAACCATAATCTATTAAGGAAAACCCAGAAAAAAACTCAATTAGGATGACGGCTGAAGGCTGAACATTCACAACAGGGTCGTGAAAACGAGTTGGGATGTAATCAATTCACAAAAAAGTTTTAATGTTTCCTCAAACTTTTGTTAAATAAGTTCGATCGTAAATTAAAAGTTTTGTAACATTTTCAACGTATTTGTCATTTTCCTATAAGAATATTGATTCAGTCCCACGTGTCATGAACGCGTTTGGAAAAAAATGTCCAAGATGAAAACTTTTTATTCCTTGCTAAAAAGATACAGCTTATAACTCATCATTCAATAAAAGTCGTTTGTTCGTTTTTACGAACCGCAGGTTTCCATATAATATCCAGTATGTTCACCACGCACGTCACTTGTGACAGAAGTGTTGCCTATCCACTCAGGATTCTTACACAAAGTTTAGAAATAGACACGCACTTGATTGCATCACTGTCATGTTTTCCTAAAAAGGTTTTATGTCAAGAAATGATTTTCGAATAATAAATGTTACGGTTCCCCTACCCTCGACTTAAGAATTGAGAGTGATGACTACTTTAGATTTACTTAATGATCAGTCAATTGATTTATTTAATTAATTATGGATTTATGAGGCCACTCACTTGGCAATTGATGCGTAACTCATTGATATGTATGTGAGAGAGGTCAGGAATTATCCGGGCAAGTCTAACATTGGGTCAGTGTCCTACCTGCTGATAGGAACCAAGGTTGAGTTAAACCAACTCGACCAAGTAAATTAAACTTTAAGTTAAAATAAATGGAATTAAAACACTTGATTGCAACATTATTCCACATAATTAAGGCGTATCGTGTATACGTAATCTTGATAATGACTTTATGTTGAATGTACAGGGGCATGTAAAATTAGTGTTCTTGACAATACATAAATAAATAAATATGACTACTTGAGGAGTGTGTTAAACAAATTAACATAATAATAAAATAATACGATAGCAACAATAATTGTAATAGGTAGTTAATGATTACACTGGAGTGCATTGACCAAATCAATGTGTATATAACAAGATGAATAATCTAAAACGCAAAAAAAAAAAAAAATTCCGAAGTGTTTGGACCTGGAGAGGAGCCAAATTTACTCCGCCCAGCTGGTGCCCTTTGAAGCGTTACTTGCTGCCTCTTTTTACTTATCACTCTTTTCTTATGCACACAACATAGATGACTTGGGTGGCCAAGAACCAATCATATTTCCTTAATTTTAGATCGAATAGTTGTTCAAATGCCGTAAATCGAGTCAACAGGAAGCCACATATCGGCCCTTGAAATTGCACAGGATGTGAGCAGGACAGCTTGCACTCACTTTAGTGTCATAAGATTCATTTATCATTGTTATTTATATCAATGAAATATCTCAACTTACAGCTCATTATAGTGACTAATTAAGGTTTGGTTACACCCATGACAATACTAGGGAGTTGAGTAATAAAATTAAACTAGATTGTTGACCTGTATTTTATACGAAAATACGAATGTTTATGTAACCAGCTTATTTAATTTGCCTGAGTAATATAACAGATACTACTTTCCCCCGCATCTTCTAGTTGAATACAATTTTCACTCGGTTTCTTATTTGCCCCACAAATTTGTTACTTACGAGACGCTTCAGTAATTTTATTTCCCTGGAATTAAGAAGTCAAGTTACATCGTATTAAAATATATGTCTAGTGGCGTCGAAGCCTGCCTAAATTCTCGTCCGTTGTTTACCCGGCCTACACATGATGATGACGTGGAAATTGTAACTCCACAACACCTGATAGCAGGCCATCCTTTAAAAAATTTACCTTTCACCCAAGGCGACAAAAAATGTCAAAATCCAATGCAACGATACATGGCTTTAAAAAACCATTTAAATTATTTGTGGAAGCGTTGGTCTGCTGACTATTTGTCAATACTCCAAAATAGATCAAAATGGCAAACAGTATCCAAGTCACTATCAGAAAGTGACATAGTTGTTTTGAAAGACTCTCCCGTGCCCTTTGAATGGAAAAGCTAGGGTTGTTAAGACTTTTTCAGATCAAAACGGGTTAATCCGCACGATACAGATTAAAACCTCAAAAGGAATATATACGCGTGCCGTTCAAAAAGTTTGTTTGCTACCAAAGGAGTAAAAAACTACTGTAAAATTAACTCCCCAGGACTAAACAAATTGACATTTATGAAATAGTTGAAAAATCTCAGGAGGCAGGAGGACTTCTGAGTACAATAAAATCACTCTAAGTAATTGCCATTTAGTAATTCTGTGTAATAAAAATTCCCTTAAAATAGGGCAATTAAAACAATCTCAAAATCCTTTAACTTCGAGCCAATAGCTTATGTAGGTTAGTTTATACCGGAACGAAAGAATTCTTTACCTTCCTTCCTGCTCCCGTAAGTGCACATTTTGCCGATGCGAAAACATCAAGACCTTGCGGTCGTGGTCAACGCATTAGCAGTGCGTAAATTATTAATTATATTCTGAAAATCTCAACGTCCTCTCTTCATCCCGAAAATTACTTGACTCACTATTCTAACCACCCATGTTCTCGTCGGTTCTCGGTCAGGACTTCGAACCCCGGCCGTCGGCCCATATTATGTTTCGAAATGATGCTGCAGGTCACATAAAGGTTACACCTGGACTGAAAAACCACCTATTGCGTGCAGGTACGACACGCGCTTGCGCAGTTCGGCAGAATTGACGTTCCCGCCTTGACGATATAGTAAATTATTCTTCAGTAAGCTGTTGGCCGCCGCTGGAACAACAGTGAATCATAGACAGCTGCTATTCCCTCTCAAATGGGTAGTTCAAACTTACGCCACCAGGGCGCGCCAGTGACCGGCTGAAGATTAATAGGGTTCGAAGGAAATATTTCTTAATTCCTGCGTCAGAGAGCGCGGCGGTAGCTCGACCTTGACCGTCGAATAATATGGTATTCATTTGTTTTTGTATATTTTTAGGGCTGCCTTTGTACGAGCACGAGACGAAGAATAAAAAATACGTATTGTATCGTATATAGTTTGTTTTATGCTCATTTTTTCATATTGAAACATTTATTTAACATTCACATTATCAATAGTGTGAATTATTTCTTGATTGAACATATTTTTGGCGAGGCAATTAAATTTCTTCACGACAATGAAATCTTGTTTGTTATAAGCTTCAATGAGATTAATTCTTCTTCAAAAATAGGTGTATATTTTTTATTGAAGTGATCTTCTTTGCATTCACTCTTGTGAAAACGCTGTTCCTAGGAGCCGGCTTCCAGTTGAGGTCTTCTGGGTGAATGTCTTGTTTTGTGTTGAACAGGTACGATTGTTCTCGAAGAATGTCGGCGAATGCGTGAGACCAGCGCACGATTCCCTTTGTATTACACTATTTCTGTGGAAGAGGATTTGACCAAGGCGAGGCCCACTATTGAATGTCGGTGGACCTCAGAAAAGAAGAATGCTAATAAGCTGTGAAGGGAATACCTTCACCAGAAGCAGAGACAAAGGTGGACGCCTGGCGTGGACCGAAGGCAGCGCCTTGCGAAGAGGTCACGGCGTTCTCTGGACGGCGGAAGGGTGAACAGGGTGGAGGGCACGGTGACAACGAAGGAGTAGATACTTGCTGGTCACGTGACTTCCTCTACAGTATATATTGTGAAGATTGAGGATCCTCGAGGACTTTTTACGTGTGAGTTGAGTTCGCAGGTTACTTGAGATGTGACCTGGCTAGCATCGGTCGCAGAGACCCGATGATCATGAGGCTGCTGCGGTAGTCTAGATAAACTTATTACTAGTTAGGAGTGACGTAACTTGTAACAGTTCGTTTTTCGAGAAAGCAACTTGTAATTTTGGAGGTTCAGATAACCTAGAGAGTTTTTACAAATTAGTTGTCTTCAACTAAAATTATCTATGTGTAATTAATGCTTTCTGATAGCATTACTTGTGTAATAACAGATTTATATATGTATTAATGATTTTCAGAGTTTGTCTACGTTTGTAAATACTCAGATTTCTATTTAGTTTGTATTAAATCATTAATTATTGTTATTACACGTGTGTTTAATTGTCCGGGAAACGGGGTGGTGGCAGCGATAAAAACTACAATAGGAATTGTGGTATTTATGTGAATCCCGCTTCTACGAAAATACCCACACCGCATCAGGGCTTGTGGTGTGATGTTACAAAGTTATATTGTCTTGTATGTCCATGAGCTTGGTAAATTTCAACATAAGTCGGTGCATATTTCCTTTAAGAATTTAATCTTTGTGTGATAAGTTATGCAATTACTTGCTTGATAATAGTGTGCGCACTCTAAACGGTGCCATTAAGAACTATCAAGACTAGGCTAATCGTTTAACAAGTGGAGCCTGATTAGTGGCGGCTTTCCATGGCGTTAAACATAACTCCTTAAACGGATAGCTGATAATATTACGCAATTATAACAATGCGAATGAACAACCATGTTTGTATTATTTTGGACAATTAAAACAATAGAAGGTACTGAGCGATAGAGAAAAAAATAGTTTATAGGGGACTGATTATTTCAAATGAAATATCGAAAGTTCCCGTAAATCCGATGGATGCAAAACTTTTTCAGCTCTATGGTCTTTTGTCCGAGGTTGAATGACTATTTTGAACGGGTTTTGACAGTTTCCGTGCTAATAGAACGGTGTGATATGAAATGGGTGTTAAATTAACAGCGATGTTGACTATTATGTACAACGATATCACTCGCATCAGGCAATACATTAAATAATTTTTTTTTAAGAATCAGAAGTGAAACTAAACGGCGTTGCCCGGGATTTGAGAAAATAAAGCTATCATTACCGAACATTCAAAATTTTAAAACTATTTACAAATAAAACAAAAAACGTTGTTTATTTCAATTGCTAAACAAACATTCATAAAATACATCAACATTTTAACGGAAATTGGAACTGCGAAATAACATTGTTTACCCCACGGAGGGTATTAAAACTCCTGTCAAGAGGTTTGGACTTTTAGCTCTCTTTGCCTGGCGTTCTTATATAATATTGTAACTTCATTCGTTAGTTTCTATACTTCACTATTTTCGTGTTATTTAATGATAGATCACGGTGAAAACCTAAAAAAAAATATATACAGTTTTCAATATTGTACGCTAATTACGTAATTACGAATTATTTTAAAATCCAGGCAGATGTAAAATAGCTTTACACAGAATGTTTAATATACAAAGCGCATAGTTACGACTTCTGAATTCTTTGGTTTTCACTCATATGTTATGAACGTGAAACTATGTCCTTCAGAATCTTTATATAATTTGGCTTCTACGATTCGGTCACATAGATTATACGCTCAATGGAATGTCCACCTCACGTAACGCAATTGAACTCTGGCGGACACATGATTAAGCTTCATTGTCAACGGACATGCAAGTGAAGATTCAGATCTACTGATTAGCAACCAACTTTAATTGTTTTTCTGCTCTTGTAATTCAAGATGGATATATTACTATCTTGCTTGTAAATCACCAATATTAACTACACTTTTCATTTTAATTTAACTCTTGAGGGGATCCTTTGAAATCAAATAATTTTATCGATTAATTTTTCCAATTTCCATATGACAGACATTCCAACTAACTCACTTTTCTTATTATACACTAATTATTGCATTATTACTCGCAACAGAGAATTGAAATAATACCATTTTACATTCCTTTCTATGCGCGTATTACATACCATGTAAACATAGGTTTTCGTGGCTGGAGTCGTATGAATCCAGGACAAACATGTTTATAACATCAACCATGTTGTAGAAGTTGACATAACCTTGGAGTCTTCAAAATTGAACATTTTCAAAAAAAAGATTTTTCTAAAATATTCGAATCATTTTCACCAGAATTAAAGTTGGAACTGATTATCTTCTTGAACTTACCTTTGCTAATTAGTTGGTCACTTACATCATTACTATTTATTACGTTCTTGGCTTTTGCCTTTTGCATTTAATGAACGAAATCTCCCGTATTCTATTTATATAATAAAACAGATTCGATATTCGTTAAATCGCTTTTTACAAATATTTTCAGTATTTAAATGTGATGAATTGATATTTATTTGACTAACACACAAGCATGAAATTATAGTGTCTAAAAGTGTAGTAACTTACAAACAAACATAAGCATAAGCTTGTTCATATGTCTCAGAACATCTTTTCCTCGGAATATTTTATTTAAACTTCCTTTCTTGGTTCCTAAAAGGCTGATGAGAATCGATTTGCCCTACAACGAAGTAATAATGTTAAATTTACTCGAAATTATTAATTTTAATGAGAAACAGACGTGGCATCATTCTTGTTTGAATCATCAATATATCTTGAAATTACTTAATATTAACGAAAAGGTTTTACGAAAAATCAAGGTTTTCATTGAAACATAACCTTAGAGCATTTTAATGCGGGAGTTATGTGTTGACAGATTCACAGACCAAGATATCTGGCTACATCCACTGAATACTGGATCTCTAGTTTCTTCATAAAACAGCTGTTCGTTTGACAGTTGTCAAATCTCGTTATCACCACATTCATAAGATATCTGAAATCAGTGTAAAACTTTGAAAATAAATTCTTGCAAGTATGAGAATAGTATTATCTCGAAACTTAGGTTTTATGCTATAGTAATGAAGGGNAATAAATTCTTGCAAGTATGAGAATAGTATTATCTCGAAACTTAGGTTTTATGCTATAGTAATGAAGGACACAACAAGTTTTCTAAATTTTCCTAATTTATTCTGAATTAAAAAATACAATTAAAAATTTAATTTAATTTCAATATTCTTTAACTTTCGTCACTCCATGTATTTTTTTAAAAGAGCCGGTAACAAATTTGAATTTAGGACTTAAATAGTTAGCTCTTCTTTAGAAAATAATATTAATTTTTTTCTGTTCTTTGTTGTTGTTTTTTCTTCTCTCGATCCTACTTCAAAATATTTACGCATACAAACAGGCTAATCAAAACCAACATTAATTATTTAAAGTAGTACAAATATGGAGAACCAGTTGTTAAAAATGTACATTGTTCTTATTGTATAAGAATAGTTTATTTTCTAAACGTGTTATTTCCTGGAACTGTGGTGAATGTTGTATTTTCTGTTGATTCGTGTATCTGTCCACATATTTCTTTAATTGACTGAAGTTCATTTTACCTACCATTAATTTACCAGTGGAAGGCAATAATATAATTCCCTCTCTCTCTCTCTTTGGTATTTGGTATAAATAAATTCATTCATATCTTTTATCCCTAGGAACAAACTAATAAATAACAATTTCTTTGTAAATGATCGTATTTATTCCTTTAGCTGTTTGGAGCTCTCAGTTGACATCTCTTGCAAACTGTTTCAATAGTAAAATGTATAGTTCTACAGGTATGTTCCGGTTTAAAGACTAGCATTGCCCCGAGCAACTTTATAGCCGTGATCGTCTAGTGGTTAGGGCATTGCGTTGTGGCCGCAATAACCAAAGTTAGGATTCTGGTCACGGCAGGATTATAATTTTCATTTGTTTGTGGATCAAATTCAGGCGTCTTTTCATCCCTTGGGTCAGAAGCATTACTTTTCTGTCCACAATATAATTTTAAATACTCTTTTTCTTGTAACAATGTCTTGGTGAATGTCCATTTAGTATTTCCGGGAGTAAGTGCACCGATTCTCTTCCAGGATGGACAATTTTCTAGCAAACTAGTTGTTCTCTCATAGACGGAATAAACCAGTCCGAACACTCGGGTAATAAATCCTCAAAATAAGTTTCATAATACGTCAAAATATTTTATACACAGTACCGATGTTTTCAAACTTTTGGGGAACAAATATTAGCTTTTACTTTGAATTATGGATGAAACATGAACTTACATGGTCTCATATATTTGCAATACTTTGCAGTACGGTTAATACGAATTATAAAATCTCCTGAAACATAAATTGAAAAAGAAATTAAATCGTTCACTGAAACCCTTATAATTTTTTAAACAGAAATTTATCGAGTAGCTAATAAAATAAACATTTTCGAAAACCAGTTTTTTGCATAAGTAGTCGACAGCGATGAAAATAAATGAAAACAAATTAGTGCATGAAAGTTTCACAAATAAGAAAATAAAATATACAGAGAATGTAAACTAGTTCCAAACACAGCAAAATACTTGGGCATGACGTTGGATGCCAAGTTGCGCTAGGAAGTGCGTATTAAGATAAGGAGAATGTAATTGGATATGAAATATTAATAAAATGCATTAGGTTATCGATAGGAAATCCCCTTGTCGGTGTATAATAAGTTGTTTGTCTTTAAGCAAATTCTCAAACCTGTGTAGACATGAGATCCAGCTCTGGGGATGCGTTAGTCCATGCAACTTGTGGGCCGCACAAAATTATCAAAATAATGTTCTGAGGAACATACTTGATGCTCTATGGCAGTGATGGACAAACTACGGCTCGCGGGCCAGATGCCAGCCCCTGAAATGTTCTATCCGACTCTCGCGGTATTACTCCTAACTTGACGAATAAAAAAAATACAGACTAGAAGAAAAATAAATATTTTCCTCTTTTTTCTTCTCTTTCAGTAACGACATACACATTTATTGACTTATCCTAGATATTGGAATGTTATGTTAAGAGTTCATTGGCTGCTGGCAACTTTGTAGCGAAGAGTAAAACTGGCAACGGAGCCTCCTCGCAGTAGCTACCTCCTCCACCGCGGCTAGATATGTCAGACCTGTCTTGGCGTTGTTGGTTTACTAGTTTTACTCTGCATATTGTGAAAAATTTTATCCCTAAGATGTTATCTAAGAACCGTATAGTTGATTCTGAGTACCGTGTTTTCAAAGATAAATGGACTTGGAAGTACTTTTTCACAGTTTTTAGGGATAAACCACTATGTCTCATCTGCAAGAAAACTGTAGCAGTCTACAAAGAATATAACATTTCACGACACTTCAACTTTGAGCACAACGATGTCAAGATTAGAGCCTTGACCGTAGAAGAAAGAAAACAAAAGGCAGAAGATCTTCGCAAAAAACCAGCAGGTCAGTAAAGTGTTTTTAAGAAAAGAAATAGTTCTCAGCAAGCAGCTACACATGCAAGTTATGTTGTAGCATACAATATTGATAAAAGTAACAAAGCTCTCCCTTTGATGAAGAGTTTGTTAAACACTGCATGCTCAAAGTTTGCGATATTTTATGTCCTGACAAAAGAAAAGATTTTGAAACAATAGGATTATCTCGGAAAACAGTGACTTCCAGAATTGAAGCAATAGATAAAAACATATTATCACAGTTGGAATCAAATATTGGCCAATTTAAATTCTGCTCAATTACTATGGATGAAAGCTCTTATATAAATGATACTGCACAGTTGCTATTATTTATAAAGGTGTTGACGAAAACTTCTGTATTACAGAGGAACTAGCATGCATGAGGTCGTTGAAGGGAACTACAACAGGGTCAGATATTTTTCATGAATTTATGGAAGGAATTTCAACTTTGAAAGTACCTATAAATTGCATATGTAGTATAACAACAGATGGAGCGAAAAATAAGACAGGGAAAACATCTGGATTTGTTGGGATCTTTAATGAAAAATATACAGATAATGTTATATTTCTACATTGCATCATACATCAAGATGCCCAGTGTAAATCTGCTTTGGATATGAACCCTGTGCTTGACGTTATTGTGTAGCTGGTTAATGCTATTCGATCTCGAGGACTTGCTCACAGACAATTTCGGGAGTTTCAAGAATCTATGCAATCTGAGTACTCTGATATATTGTTCTACTCGAAAGTTAGGTGGTTTAGCACAGGACGCGTCTTCGAGCGAGTTTGGCAGCTGAAAGACGAAATTGTGATATTCTTCCTTGAGAAACAGGGGTCTGTGGAGTATAAAATCCTTGAAGATACTGCACGGCTTTCGGACTTTACATTTTTTACAGATCTTCTCTGCCACATGAACAAGTTGAATGTCAAGATGCAAGGCAAAATTCAATTGATTGATTATAACTGGGACCTTCTCAAAGGTTTTAAACTACAACTTGTTTTATTCGCGAATCAACTTGCTAAGAAGACTTGTCTCACTTCCCGAGGTTGAATTCAATAGACCCGGTGATTAAGGAAAAGCTTAAGAGTTACGAAGATAGTCTGCGAAGACTCCATGGTGAATTTGAACGAAGAATTGAAGACTTCAGTGTCATTGAAGAAGACTTTGAAATTTTCAGTATGCCTTTTAACATGAACTGTGAAACAGTGAAATCGGACTTGAAACTTGAATTGATTGAATTACTCACCTCAAACAGTTGTAACTCTCAACTCAAACAGTTGTTTCTTAATGTTCCAAAATTAGAGTTCTACAAGTCCTTGTCAAAATCCACTTTCCCAAATCTGATATCACATGCCCAGAAAGTTACTGCTATGCTTGCTTCATCATATATATGTGGACAGGTGTTTCCTATAATGAAACTTCGAAAGAGTTGCCTTAGAAACAGAGTGACAGATGAGCATTTAACTTCTCTTCTAAGAGTAAGTGCATCCCAGTTCGATCCAAATTATGAGAAACTTTCAAAAATGCAACCACAGTTTCATTCATCACATTCGCCTTCATAATCTTTCAGTCATTAATAGGACTTAGTATAACAAAAAATACAAGAATTTTATAAAATGTATCATTTTTATTTTTTAATAAATTATATTGACCGCATACAGTTTTTTTTCCATTCCTTTGGCCCGCTTTTTAAAAAGTTTGCCCATCACTGCTTTATGGTATATGAGAAGTACCAATCTCCCCAATGATCTTGAAGTGGAAATTTTGAGAGGTTTGCTGGCAAGCATGAATAAAGGCTTCATCAACACGTAAACGTCGAAGTCATCCAACTACTCTACAATCCCTATAGAGTGGGAAGGTTAATTTACATCCGTTTTTTAAATGTATAATATTATAGTTAAATTTTACGATCTTGATAGGACAATATTTATAGTCAACCTTTTCTGAACACATCGTTTCTATCGCATTTTATGCCTTCGCCAGATGTAACAAATATTACACGTCAACAAAACAACAGAATATGAATTAACGTTAACATAATTGAGCATGAAAAACATCGTCATGTGAATGTCACCCCTAAACACATAAGTCATTTGTATAAAAGTATGAATATTTACGTTTTTCGTGTTCTATTGTTATGTTAACATTATTTCATATTGTTGCTGTATATAACATGTTACACCTGACGAAGGCATCAAACAGGGTTGAAACTTTGTGTTCAGTAAAAGATCACTTAAAATATTGTGTAGAATCCGATCAAGGTCGTCTGATATTATTAACTACAAAAGATCTTCTAACTCTCTTCAATTGAATTTGGTGTAGCATTACTAAACATCTAACAATTAACTGATTATTTGTGCTACCGTTTCCCATATATACTACGAATTATCAACTCAAAAATGAAGAAGAAAATTTAATTAACAGATAAAAATTAAGTTTCTGGGTGGTGTTAGAGTGGCTACAGCCCTTTCCCCTACATTGCTCAACACCCTTGTCTTCAAATTTGAGAAAAAGATTTCAGAGAACGTCCATCATTGATTGCGATAACCATTATAATTATTGCATGACACTGGTATAACATAATTAGTTCTTGAAAAATTATTGAATTTGATATTAAAATTATACTTTACGTTTCAATGTGCTTTTGTTATTGCTTCTTGAGCTGAATTTAACTTTTGTGTAGCTCAAAATTTCAATATTTGTCATTAATTCATGTTAATTCCTGATCGTTTCCTTTATTTGGTACGCTATCATAACTAACACTTTCTGAAATAATCCAAAGTTGGAGATCAGAATATAAATCTAACACATTGCTTTACCTCCAAAGTGAAGATAAATGTTTAAAAGAAGTTAATGCTTGACATCTGTTATGACATCCATGTTGCATTACATATCACTACAATGTGGAAATCTTGTCTCACGCATCTTATTTTTCAGGATAGAAAATAAAAATGATCTAAAAAACATACGTTTATATTTCTGAAAGAAATATCGTTAAATTAAATTTTATTGTAGTATATTCCCTAATTTTTATTAATTTATATTTAACTGTTATTTAATATTTCGCCGAAAGGAAACCTGTAAATAGATAATATATGTGAAACTGATACGTGTTGTGTTAAGAGGTTTTGAATTTATTTGAAACAATGAGTATATATTATTTTGTGCCATTATTGTTTTCTCCCTGCAGTAGCATTTCAGTCTATGTTGCGCAGATACTGCCAAGCATGATCGACGGTTTCAGTTGACTTTACCTCTCTTACGCCCCAAACCTGTCTTCGGTGTGGTGTTCTAGGCGAAGGATTTTCCGACTCTCATTGGACTTACTTATATAATAATAACAAATATATAGTCAAATTATTTATTTACTATTTCACGGTGTATGAAAATAATGGAGATGAAATATACTACGGGGCATCCGGTCCTTCTTGGTGTCTCCCGTCAGTCGCGTGACTAAATAGCCAGTCAAATCATGTTGACATGCGGTTCTTGTAAGCTATACGCAATTTAAATCATGTTGAATTGCCCCCTTGTACTTAAAGCAGTTGTACACAAAGAACTAGCACAAAATATGTTCGTTCGCAATGAGGGAACTTGAATACATGAACACGGCTGTACTTTCCTGCGTGTTGAAATGCAGTTGTTAAAACTCCTGAATTAAGAATTGTCACACATATTCAGTCACATGACTTGTATTGAATTCAAAGTACCTATAAAGAATGTATTTGTAATCATTTAGTGACTTATTCAGAAATAAAGAATGAATTCACTATATGAGATGTTTTTTGAATTTTTTTACTTAAATTTCCAATTGAGAAAATTACTTTATAGTCTTTTTTATAGCGTACATATCTTACCAAAATAAATAACATATACTATGACTTGTTTGAAGGTTTGGTGAAAAGAAAGGAGGTACGTTGTGACTTTTTAAATTTATACTAAAAAAAACAAAACTTTTTGACACATATTTCCAAAGAGAACTAATTTTTTAGAGTACTCAGAGAACAAAATTATTAAATATGTTGGTAAACATCTTGACAAGAATTATAGCGTGCTCCAATCATTTTCCACAAAAAGATATGTCCTCTTACGAACATACTTCTTAGAAATAACCATATAATTGATGTGAAGGTTATGAAGTTTACCTTCATTGCAACAGCCAATCTTGCTAGAATTTATCAATACACTACTCTCAAGCTTTTTCCTTTTTAAATTAATTATTTAGTTATTGCTACAATAAAAGGGTTTTGGGGAAGGAGGTTAAGAGTTTTCGAAAAATATACTGTAAATATCATGCTGTCTCTGAAAAAGCACCCTCGTGAATTCCGGGAATTTCTATTATCTCTTTATATATTTGTCACAACCACCCAACAGATAATTACACAATTAAACTGACTGAGAAACTGTTACAACACTCTCCCAGATGATGCTCTTAAATAGCGTTCTACAGAACCTGAAACAGATCGTTCGAAGCCCTTGGGATTAACCCTCCTCCCCCAAAATGCCTCCCTAGGAACAAGAATCCTACTTGGCTGATTGCGTGCTAAGTGCGGTATTAAGCGCCTAGAGATGCTGTCTGCTGCTTTTCCTTCTCTCTCTCTCTCTCTCTCTCTTCCAGAGTTCGCAAGAGAACCGCGAGGGCGCGCGCGCGCGAAGGAACCGTGACGAGTTGCGGGATTGCCCGTCGGAGCGCGCGCGCGTGCGCGTGAGACGATGCGCGTGCGCGCTCCCGCCGGCATCGCCCAGTGTTTGTCGGGAGGTCAGCGGCGCCGCAGCTCCGCCGTCGTCGCCTCCGCCGCCGTCCTCACCTCCGCGCCGGCGATTCGGACGTCCGCCGTGATCATCCACTGTCTCGTCTCCAGCCCGAGTATAACACCTGGAGCCGCCCGCTGCGGGAGTTCCCTGGCGGAAGGAAGGTAGGTCACGCGCCGCACGAGGATCCCTTCGCTCTCCCCCACTCTCACGCGAATCCACGTGACAGAGAGTGAGACCGTGTGCACGAAAGTGTGAGCGACCGGAAATAATCTTACATGGAGAGTCGCAGAATAGGGAAGCCTGGATGACTGTTGGGAAGTGGCGAGGAGGTTCGTCGGGTCGGCACTGTTCTGTCAATTACATAGGCATACATGAGCGCTGCGACGGCGACGGCGGTGTGTACGTAACTGGGCCAGCGGCGGCGCCGTGACGCGCTGGGGCGACGGGCCGGTCGGGCGGTTCGCCTTGACGGGACCGCCTGCGTCGGTAGCAGGGAGGGGAAGAAAGGACCTCGACCGTTACAGCTGGCCTGACGTCGTGGCGTGTATTCGCCGCTTATCGACATCGGAAACACCGTATCCTTTGGCGGGCTGTATCTTCAACGAGCACGTGCTTGTTACAGTAAATCTTGGAGAGCGTTTCAACCGAAGATGGTTCTTTGAGTAGGGTGCTGTGATTGTCTTAAGAAGGATCGACGACGGTGGTGACCCGCCATCTCCGCTTCCCGTGCCGCTACGTCGGCGGCCACCGCGCGCCAATTAACTGTTGTGACGTCAACGGGCAATCATGCCCACACTACCTCGCCGTCACCCTCCGACCACTATGCGTGTCGCTTCCCAGGAGACGACGATGAGAATTGACAAATTTTCTACACTGTTATGGTTTTGATGTGTTGAAATAATCACTATATGCGATTCTTTTTTTCGGTTTTAAGCATAGAACGTAGAAAATATTTGTCTGCTCGAAATGAACACAAAATCGTTTTCCAATATGCCGTATCATTAATTGTCCAAGAATGCACTTAACGATATCACTCATTGAAGGACGAGAATCTTCTCTTGGTGGATAAATCGTAAAGGAGAGAAGTTGAAGACGTACCTAAATGTCCGAGATGATTTCTTAAACATTTGTTCAACTCTCTTTGTGTAAATTCATTTTGCTCCTTCAAACACACGAGACCAGTACACGTTCATCGGCTTAAAGTTGAAACATATAGTTAGCTTGTGGATACAAGAGCTTATTATTCCCATTGCTCCTCTGATAAAAATAGATTTTTATTAGAGCGAAAGTAATTTCTTCGAACATATCAAATATAAAAAAGAATTATAAATACATATTCTAGCACCACCCGAGACATGAACAGCGATATGAAATATCACGACGATGCGATACAGTGACGAGATGACAGAGAATCGATTCGTTCCTCCGTAAACGCACCTTCGGAACAGTGAATGGATGCCGTCACCAAGTTGAGTCTGCCGCCCTCACTTTTAATTAAGAGTGTCCGCCGCGCTTCCAGATGCGCGTTGCCTCGCGACTCTACCACCACCCCCGTCGCCAGTGGTAGCAACAAGTCGCCCTCACAGGGTGCCTCTGAGCCACAGGTGTCGGTTCATCGATGTCTGTTGTGGAGAGGGGAAGAGTGGAGACGGGGAACTGAAGCGGGGAGTAACTGTAGTGCTGACTTTGGAATATGGTCCTTGCGGTGAAAGAATCGTAACGAGATGTAACCAAGTGCAACGTCGCTATTCATCTGCTGCAGGTGGTGGTCAAGCATAACTTCACCTATTACAGACGAAATGCCGTGTCACCCCGACAAAGACTGCTCTATATGGTGGAAAAACTAACGTTCAGCAGCCTCCTTTCGACCCAAGTTTAAAGATCAAGCCCTCTGTTCGACTCAGTAGGTATATCAGTCACCGCCGATTCTGCTAAATGTCTGATGTAGGCGACAGCATCCGAACGTAAACTCAACTAAGGTTCTGTTGTGATTACCAAAGTGACTACAGCGAGAGGAAAAGTCTCGTAATGCTGGTATTGACTCCCCATCATTCACATGGTCTCTAGGCTCCTCCTTCATTACTATACTTTCGCCGACAGTAGTGAACTTCATTTAACACTTTCATGACGTCAAGCAAAGCTTTGAAAAATAACGATGAATAGAAATAATTTCAATCTTAAATTTTGCTACGACAAATACCGACTGAAAAAGTCTCAATTTACAAACGAAGGTTGAACAAATTGCATTAGTGGTGAGGTTCAGACCATCCCCACACAACCAGCAACCCCACCCAACTATATCGGCATTGCATCTTCAAAGCCTGTGAGAAATTCAGAAAAGAAAATCATGAAGGAAAGCGGTGTAAGATCTAGACATTGTAAAAAATAAAACGAAGTAACTGCGAAGTGTACGGTACTACAATAATGGAGGCTTATTGAATAGTTACAGATATATGGTGGTACAGCACCCACGGCTGAATCTTGTATATTAGGGGATTTGCACAAGTGTTCTTTCTCAAATCCTCATTAACCCCTGGTCAAAGGCCATTTATTAAAGTTGGTATGTTTGTAGTGTTGGTGTTTAATTCACGTACATTAGTATCCTTAATTCCTTTTTCTTGTCTAATTGAATTAATACGGTAACTTTACACAGCGACTTTTTCATAAAATTGGTTTCAACTCACATCACGCAAAAACTATTTTATTTATTTATTTATTTAAACCATGAATAATTCAATACAAAATGTTATTAGTAGCACACGTTGAAGTCTGTTTAGAACAATTCTCGCAGTAAATCATAATAGCGTATTCTATGTTACGTACACCATATATTCATCGTCAAGGCATTTTTCTTATTGTTTTTATTCTTCAAATCGTTTCCAAACAATACCTCGTCATCACCCAACCATCTTTAATCCTTCCTTTATAATCCATATGCTGTTAACAAACTCCTCGAAAATGATGTATTTCTCTTCAATGTCCGTAGTTACTAATCGAAGGAACATCTGTTATCTTCATTCGACTTAAACACCTTATTCTCTCTACCCCATATAACTCACAATCTCATAATACGTGGTCAACTGACTCTTCACCATCACCACAATTACACTATCGTGACCTCACTATTTTAAACCTCTCTAAAAACTAGTGTAGGTACAAACTGAAACGAAAGATCGTATTTCTTAGGACTGGATATGGAATCTAAACTGTTCACAACGTCTCACCTACCGGGTTATCATCAGACCCATTGGGTTATCATCAGACACCTACTGACGAAAATTACATGAGATAATCATGATGTCGATATCGAGGCAAGGAGTTCATACAAAATCACAGAATATGGAGTACAGAACAAACAATACACCGAGCAACACGGAGCTAGAACCAAACCAAGGATATTACACCAATACACAGAATATTTACACTATGAACATGAAGTATTATAATATTTAATAAATACTATATCCTATCCTGACCCTGATTTTTCTCTATTTGGCGGTTTTCCTTCGGATGGATTTTATATACAGGTTTTCCAGGCTCATGTCTAGGGGCGGCGGACATTTGTAATAATTAATCTCGAATTTAAAGTTACTTTAATAGTTAAGATTTATAAACAATATATTCCTAATAATCTATAGTTCGCCAATATTACGTACTTGTGATCTATTTGTTTTGTGTTTTACTAAATACAAATTTGTTGGTATTCTGTTGATATAATAACGCGTAGCAGACATTTTATTGTATCTAAGAAGTATCCAGACATTTTCAATCCACCTCTGCTTTAGGACACTTGATCGGAATTGATGTGGTAGTCCCTTGCTTGCTTCCGGAGAGTAATTTAATATACTGTCCTCCACGTGACCGTACGCAGTTTGTAACTGCTTTTTTGTCAATAAATTTATTTATTTATTTATAATATAACTAATAGAAAAGTAGTCAAAGGAATTCTATGTAGACAACACCAGGCACAACGACACCAGTGCAGGTACAAAGACAATGACCTCATGGTGGAGTCGCGCAAGAGCCAGAGTTACCTCTTTATATTAGTTCATTATATGTATACACTTGCACAGAATCACAGAGTATCAAAAGAAAAGAATATAAAATCATAAAAATATAGTATGTTTTTTAAATAGTATAGAAGAAATAATATCATCAATATCATGAAATGTTTCTTTTCTTATTGTTTTATGCCATTTCTGGTCACTTGTAGTTATACAGGGTTTTCTTTCCTTTTTTTAACGCTGTTTGAAGGTAAATCATGATTTCAAGAATCAAAATCCTTGCGAAAGGCTCATAAAGTCACAGCGAAATAAATTTTTTTAAATGGTCATCAAGTGCTTATATGGTCACGTCGCGTTAATAAGAATGAGAGATACATGAGATAAATAGCTAATGCAATAACTCAGTGGGAGCTTACGTTCTTGTAATGAAGGATGTTTTTATCACCAATTTGGCGGTTTTGCAGTTTTCTTGTGCCCGTCAAATGTCTAAGAAGCATGGATTCTGTAAGATGCTGTTCTGGATATCATATATGTGGGACTGCCAAATTTACTGACAAAAGAGGGCGGACTTCTTTGGTGAATACAGAAGAATTGACTCATTAAATTCAAAGGAACGAGAAACAATAATAGAGATGAAGGATAAATATGAAATTTTTGAAGATTATTGTGCAAAAATTAGCTTACGGAAGGAAATAAGTAGTTTATGATAGAATACACTCACCTTCTCGTGGTAGGGACGGGTACTGACTCGGAAGAGAGGTGACAAAGAGATGAAATTATACAATCTAGGCAAAAGAAAAGAAGAGGAAGGAGACAAAAAGAAATAGAAGTGCAGAAAGAGTGGAAACACCTGGAGTGACACAGTTGGGTAAAGTACGCTGTGGTAATATATAGAACTAAAATGAAAAAAAAATTAATAATAATCGCGCATTATGTCAGTAATATAACTGTAAGAGACAACAAAGGATCCAGTCGTGAATGATTTTTCCTTTGCTTATTCACTCAAGCAGCCCTGGCATATTCATCCTCATAGGGAGATGGAGCCGATGCAATGTTGTATTAATGGTTACCTTATTGTTAGGTTTTACCTTTTTTCGTTTAATGAATGATGTGTTTTTTCTTTCCAATGCACTGTATTATGAGAGTGATCTTCCCCCTATCAACAAAAAAGAAAAAAAAATCGAGATCATTTCGATTGGCACTAGGAGAGAAGCTTCGCGACAGTCGATAGCGAAAAACTCTATTGGGGCTTTTCATTTACGCCAACTGTTGTCTGTAGCCGACTAGTCAATTTTGAGAGCATCCTATTCATGAAAAAAGTTGACTGTAACCATCTCTGCTTGACTTCGCTGAGAAGGAGAGTTGAGCGCAGTCAGAATAATCGATAGTATCACGCTGGGCTGAGAGAAGAATCGCGCTGGACTGAGGATGTGAGTTGAGTCCAGTCAGAAGATTCGAATTAGAAGAATCGCCATGTAATTCGTTGTTTATCAAGCATTTTGTGAGCGTTTACCTCATAAAAAGCATTTCAGTAACCCAACGCACATGCGCGAACCCAGAAGTCGACTTCTTCACCACTTTTGCATTCCACTCGCGTTTCCGAGCGAAGTTGACTACAGTCAGCCAAGAGTTGACTACAGTCGACTTTTCTGGTTGTGACTGGAAAACCCCAGATGTCGTAATTATGTGATCGATTTTATCTCCTCGATACCTCGCGAACAAAACGAATAACAAAGTGAAACTTGTGAATTAAATTTGAATTCATTTGGTACAGATATCTTTTTACTCATTCCGTCTTCGTTGACTGAATTTTTTTCTTATTTACTTCGTGACGAATTATATTGTCAATCCCAAGTTTTGTTCCCGTTTTCTGTTTAACTTCTCATTTGATGAATTCGTTCTCCTTCTCTCTTCTTCCATATTCGTGTATTTCTTCAATATACGTACACGTGAAGAAGATATGTGATTACTTTCAGCCAGGTGAAAACGGTGACCCGTTCACCACACACAATTGTACACCATTTCCGCCCAGACCTAACCCGGGAAGACCTGAGAGAAATCCCCAAACGGAAGATAGGTGAACCCAGGTGCCACATTATTTTTTACGCTTACGCACCAGTTTTAAACGTACTGACGTGTTAAGGTAGGTTATTCGCATATTTACTCCGTGGAGATGACGCACATATCTTCTTATATAGTTTAGTTCTTTCTTTTCTAAAATTTGTGTATTTATTTTCTTTTAAAATAGATCTTTTCGTTTGTTTAGGTCTGCGCCTTTAAATGTAGCAAACATTTCGCACAGAAAAACTAAGTTAATTGTCTACAATTTACTTTAATTTTATAATATATCTCATTAAATTATTTGTTTGACGTACTAAGTGTGACGTAATTGTATTAACGCAATATAGCGGATGTTGGAATCAGGAAGAGCAGAGAAGCAAAGAGGATGTAATGCGGGTTGTCATCTTGCGCCTCCGACTTTTCTCTAAAACAGAAAAAACAATATTACTCTCTTAAAAAAAGAAATGTGTGAACAAAACAGTTACAGACTGTTCATTTTTCTGTCTTTAAAATAAGAATTGGTGAATCTCCTTATCTATTTCTTTTATCGTACACATTTTTATTCAAAATTTGTCTTCCAGGTAGCGCTCCAAGCAATCATAAGACACATGGTACGAATCCTACGTTTTATTTTTTAATTTAATGTTTGTCGACATCTTGATGTGTCTGGTACTGATATTAACATTTCAGTTACTGATTTTTTTTCGATTCATTAATAACCTGGAGTTCATTTTGTTTGAACTAAATATCATTGCTATCCAACCAAAGCTTGACCACATTTTTACTGAGGATATTTTTGGACAATCGTTGGGTTATGATATTAATGTCTTTTTTTCATTCCGTAATAATATTATGTTATTACATTTACTTATTGATGGATCAATTTTACATAACATAGCAAATATATACATTTAAACTCTCTTTATATTTTTTATTATTTAATTGTGTTTTGAATTATTCACTCAGGTTGAAATTAATTAAGTCGATCGATTTATTCCCGAGAGACCGAAATGGAGGTAGTGTAACACTGTTCTGATGCAATGATTATACACCCTGAAAGAAAAAAATTGAGTCACCTGAAATTTTGTACGTACTTACACTTCAAACACCTAAGAGTACCTAGGAAATGAGAACCAGGTATCTGATCGTGATATTATAGAGTAAACACAATATTTTTTGAACTGCATTGATTTAATGTGGNTGAAATTTTGTACGTACTTACACTTCAAACACCTAAGAGTACCTAGGAAATGAGAACCAGGTATCTGATCGAAATTTCATATTTCTAGCATCAGTAGGTTAGTCTCTGCGTTGATGAATGAGTCAGTCAGTCATTCTCAGTCCGGACAACATCACTTATATAGAAAGATAATGGTTTGATTATTTTTATGTGAAAAAGAGCCTTTAAATATCTATTATTCCCGAACTTAATCATTTCGTTGATGAACTTCGAAGAGTAAAAGTGTGTTTGTTCCAAAGATGAGAACACATTACAGTCTTCAATCTTCCCATTTTAAAGATTAAAGTAAGTTAGCCTTGTATTACATATCGATATATCACAGGTATCGATAATAGCACTTGGTTTATTCTTCTAGTACATCCGTACACGTCTTTCATTTGTACGGAAATACGGTTTCACTGAAAACCACGGACTAGCAAGAAAGTAATAAAAAATTATGAATATGTTTCAATATTCCTAAAGACTTTTTTTCTCAGAATCTTCTTCAATATATTTTTCAAAATTTAATGTCCCTAAAATAAAATCGTCTTTGTCGTACAATATTTACAAAGTACTTTAAGAAGCGTGTTTGAAAATTGTAGCAAACCCATTGACAAAATTCCTATCGATTTGTACGTCTTGCACTCAATGATTAACAAATACATTTGAAAATTCCGTTATATCCTTGTCTCGCAGATTCATGAATTACATTTGTTTGTATTCATTCCCATTAAGCATGTTCTCGCGGGCAGAATGACCAGTTAAATTGACAGGTAGGATGAACAATGTCAAAAACATATCAAGTAATGAAATGGAATTTCGGAGATAATAATTTGAACTCTTGTCTTTTATTTAATGAAATCGTTCTAGTTATTCGTGAGATGTGTGGTAATACTGGAGAACATTAGAACTATACATTGTATAGTGTTATCTGAAACAGCGATGTGTATTGATGTATATTGCCATATATAGCGATAGTTTTTATTTCTTTCCATTACGTCATCTATATTTCTTTTTATTTTCTTGAAGGCACCTAGAATTTAAAATCAATACATTTAATTAATGACTGTTTGTGAGTTTGAGTGATTCATTATTTGTCTATTATGCAACTATGATTTTTTATTGACGCAGGAAAAATTACCAGAATCTTTAGATATTGGATATTACCAAACTTCGAGAAATTGTATAAAATTGTACTTACCAAACTTTGCGAAATGATCTCTCATTAGTTTGCTATCTTTTTGAACGTCTCTCTCTTTATGAACAGAAAGATACTGACGGATCGGTTGACTCAACTTTGCACTCAACAGTCGTATATATTGAGCAAATATGAGCATGAATAATACACAATTACACGCATTATGTGTATATGTTTAGCATTTTTATAACATGATACGTTGATTTTTATAGCCAAACAAATAACGCTTTAACACATATTCAACAATTTTTTAATCTAATTTCTGGAGATGCAGAAATTAGGGAAAATTAAGGAAAATATTACGGAAAAGATGATTTATAATAGAACGATACTTCAACACGAGAATACTTCCTTATCCTCAAATTGTCTATGAGAGATTTTCTAGTCATCGATATTTACTTTTTTGTAGATTGACACCGTAGGTAGATGTCAATCCTTTCGTTCTTTGATTATAGAGAGGAGGAAATTTTTCTTTCCTTTGACAGGCAAGTGAGAGAAGAAATATTACTTATATTATCCCAATTTTTCTTAAGTGCCATTATCGGAAATTCGTTTTCTCTTTTTCATTTCCAAGTCGCAAAGGAATCTATTTTGTGATGAGTTCTAGTTTACAATTACTCATCTTTATATTCTGAGTTATGATATTCGTTATGAATAGTTTGTTTGGTCTTGTTGTAAAAAAATCAACAAGAAAATATTTTCTAAAAGACCTATTTTGTAAACCTGTAACCTAGAAGTGAACGGTTCAACGTTTCGTTAATAAACTTACTAGTATAGACACTGTTGTCGATTGGAAGTCTCACTTACGTAATCTCCTGAAATAATGCCTAACTTCCTGCTCATTGAATGGAGTCTCTTCAAGTCTCTTTTCAATTTTGTCCGATGAGAATGGACAACTTGTGGGAATCACTCGGAAGTATCTTTATTTTATTTTGAGATATGTTGACAAAAACACAGTTGATACAAAAGAATTTGCATGTATAATTTTATATTCCTTATTAGGTAGGAAACAAGTCATTGGGATCTTTTCAAAATTGAACAGAGAACTGAGCGAGAGAAACTTCAAAATTAGTGGATGGGAAAGGTTACTTTCGAGAAGAAAATGAAAACCTCTCGAACCAAGGAAAAGTATCGTTTATTTATTGTATATACCGGTCTGCTAAGGTCAGCAAAGTAATATGATAGAATAGGTTTATTCCCAAGGAATAGTCTCAGGAAAAGTTTTACTACTTAATAGAACAAAACAAGTGTGGAGATATGCCTGAAGTAATGTTTGAACCCATCTATACTATTGCGCGTGTTTCTGCTGTGGAGAGATATATACTTAAGAAGAGTATATACTTAAGAAGAGCACTTTTATAAAAAGAGAGGAGTGTTAGGAACTGAAGTGAGTGATGAACCGTTTTAATGGAAGGTCGGAACATCAATTTGTGGGAAGAGCGCATTGTGGTTTGCGAGTGAAATTATGAAGGAATAATAAAGGATGAGAAAAAGAGATCGTAAGAGGGAGTGACGTTGACGAAAGTAAAACAATTTATGAAATGCAAGAGAAAATATTGAATATAATTGGTTGACGTATAAGTGTGCATGGGTGAGAGAAGAAGATTTACTTCAATTATCCCATGAATGTGTAAGTGCATACGTTTAAGCCTGCATTCCTACTGTTTTAATATATTGGAAGAGTAAAAATAAATGTTATGTTAATAATTTTTGTCGGTGTAAATTTTTGTATTGCAACTTTTGTGATATTTTGTGTATCGAATATCCATTTTTTTTTATTTCGACCGGGCGCTGATACCGGACAAAACACTCAATAGCAATGGAATATCTTATTATTCGACATTTCATCCTACTTAGGAAGTTTCACTTAAAACTGATCTCTATTAATCGAAACAATGTCTGCTATCTATACATCATATTTTACTTGTATGACACCAACCACTATTCGAGAAACGACGCAAACGTTTTATTTTGACAATCAATAAGCTCGTCTGAAACGTGTCACACATGACTACAGAGTGGCGATTTACTGCTTTGTGACCTTTCAAGAAACAGATATTGTCATTACTGATAACTTTATCTTTTCCATAATAAGTTTGTTTCTGTGGTGTTGTCCCCATTCTCAGTGGTTCCGTTGTACGTGGAAGTAATTTTTGGTTTTGATGGTTGACTTGAGTCAAACCTTATGTTTGAGATTTCTCTTTAAACCAACGTGAATGGGTTCCGTTCAAAAATTTCACGAAATTTTGAAGTGATATATCTGCGTTAGACACATGGAATGATTATTGTTTGTTATTATTGCAAAGAAATAACATGCATTCAATCACTATTTATTTTGTGTTTATTTATTTATTTATTTAGAGATTATCCATCGATTATCACTCTGTTAATTGTTGAAATTTCTTCTCATTTTCATCAAAGATATTTTATTGAGAGAGTTGATGTACACGTAGTGCAAATATACTTTGGTGAATACGCAGCTATATTCTTTTTAATGCTATTGTGTACCGTAGATTGTGCACATTGTTCTTGTATCAACTCCCGATCAATTTCACAGCTGAACCGTACTGTATGAATTCGTTTGGAAGAATATATTATTACGTTTAGTGAATTTTGAACAATAAAATAATACATTCGAAATAGATCACACTCGTAATATTTCACGTTATATTAATTTACGACACTTTTCGGAGCTCTGCTACAAATATGCACTCTCAAAGATTGTTTTAATAACTTGAAATTTTTATCCCCTAGAAATATTGTAAATTGTTATAAAATGAAATTATTTTGAATGACAGCTGGTGAATTCGAACATCGCTTACTGTTCAGAAAACGAATAAGTGAGTTCTCCTACAAAGAGTTTCAATGACTGAAATATTTTAACATATTCTTTTTTAAACATTGTAGTGTTGTTGGTTACGATGTTTCAAATTGTCAAAACTCTCTTCATGTTCATCATTATTTACAGGTAATACAAATTTATAAAATATTTAAATATTAACAAAACAGATTGATAAAACAATACAAATTGAGAAACAGATATTAACGTAATAATAATAATAAATTTATTGTCAAAAAACCGTACAAACTGCGTATGACCACGTGGAGGACAATAAACTAATTTACTCTCCGGAAACAAGCAAGGGACCATCCCATCAATTCCG
>NNCF01125876.1:430461-448757 GCA_002313205.1 Laupala kohalensis | reverse complement strand
ACGGTTTCAGGTGTAAACCGTGCTGGGTAAAGTCCTTGGCAGTCAGGTGTGGTTGCAAATCAAAAAATGTGATTTTTGTGTCTGCCAGGTGATGTTTTAGGGAGATGTTTGCCAGGTTAATTTCGTGGTTTATTTGTGGAACGTTGAAGCGTGGAGGCAGGCTAGAGAGCACTATGTTCGTGTGCAAAGAGGCCATTTTTAGTTTTTGTAGATGTTCAGACGCGTTGAAATGACCACCCATGTTAATATCGATCTGCCCACCTATGATGATTACAGTGTCCCGTTCTGTGAGTTTTTTTAGTGTAAGTGTCCAGTTCTCGAATAACTTCAGTCAAACGAGCGTTTGGCTTAATGAAACCGGAGACTGAGAACTGGTTAGGAAGCAATCCACGCAATACGGAGGACATCTGACGACCGTGCGAATCAGCTAGTATGAGCACGTTTGATTTCTGCGTGGAAGTGTTGGTATCATCTCTGGATAGCACTACTTTACGTGGTTTTGGGCGGCTGTGCTTACCAGTGCGTGGTGTGCGAACAGGTCTGGGTACTGGACGGGAGGGGATGAAACGAGTAGGTAAGGGAGGAAACAGGGACATGTCATCTAACACACTAAACCTATTCTGAGTGAAGAGTTGGGGTGGTGCATGCGTCGTTGGTTTAACCGGGTGATAGCAGTTGGAAGGACGGCGAGAATTCCTAACTGTAGTCCAACCGCCGATCGTTTTCTTATTGATCTCTTCCAGCGCACTGATTCGTGTATCAATATAATGTACCAAGTTATTGTACGCCTTCTGAAGATCAGCTTTGAATGAGTTGAGGAATGCGATAGTGTCCATTGTTGTGAGAAAGTTAGCAACTTCACGACAAAAGCAAATGAGAATACACGAAAACTGACAACTAACACTGAATGAAGGATGCTAGTATAATAATATATTTATTACTACGGAAGTTACAAATGAGATAATAAATAAATTAAATATACAAACAAACCGACGACAAAAATGATTGAAATAATTATTTAGGGCGACCACTGGAGATTAATTAATTCGACAATAACTACCGTATATTGTGTTAAAATGTAAATAAATACGAAAGAATCAAGAACAACGAATTGTAAAATAATGTAATAATTCTATTAATTATGACGACGATAATTTGGGTGCAACAATGGGGCAGGGTTTAAATAAGTAAATAAACAAACCGACATCTAAAATCACGGAAATAATTTAGGATGACAACTGCAGATAAATTAATTCCACAATAACTAAGGCAATATTATATTAAATTGTAATGAATAACTACAAAAAGATCACGAAAACAAATGGTAAAATATTGGAATAATTCTATTTACGACGACGAAACTTGAGCAGTGCAACAATAGAGTACGTTATTTGTAAGTTAATAATGATGTAATAGTATACGCACCAGAAAATCTAAATACAGCAAAATAATTAATTTTAATGCACCAAGAAGTTAAATTTATGATTCCGTTTGTACTTACGTAAACTTTATCACACCTTTGAATGAAGCACTTGAATGAAAACAATATGAAATTATATTTGGTCCGTTGAGTTTGAAAACCTTAGGAAATGTTTTTAGTGTTTTTCCACTTAACACTCACAAAGAAAAAAGAATTTTACACTACAATGAAAGTTGGGATCTAAATACATCAAAGGATCACAAAAAAATCGAAAAAATAAAATAATTAGAAAGATTAAACTGAAAAATAGAGAGAGCTCATTCACTACCGCAGCTAACGCCAGGAGCAGGCTAGCCAAATAAAGTAATTCAAATTAACAAACAAATTCGAAATAAAAGTAGGTATCGTCAATATCTATCATAGTGTTGTATAAATGAATGAAGGTTTTCAGGGCCGAAGTCTAATGGTAATGTCTTCCGGGCTGCCGTAGACGCAGCCGAAACGTGCATGGAGAGTTACTACGTTCGATCTCGACCCTTTAGCCCGGAAGACATTACCAGTATTGTGTTGTGTGCCAAAAGGAATCCAAATTTCAGGGAAACGACTCTATGAAGGCAGCGGATTTTAGTTCATATTACTTCTTTTTCTTGGAGTATAGAATCTTATCACATATGGCAGTTATTTTTTTCTTAAACTTTGGTGTCGAGACCCTCTTCCTCACTTAAAATGTATTTCGCGAACTACGGGAGGTTCGGGGATAGGGAATTATCTATAACTTACGAAAGCACGAACAAATGTCAAATTAATATTATATGAAATAAGGAGATAAAATTCTATATATCCATACTAATAAATAAATACGAAAGTGTGTCTGTTTGCTTCATTTTCACGACTAAAAAGTTGAACTGATCGCGATGTAGCGAGGAAATAGTTTAACTGTTCTGGAAGAACATGGACTAACATTTATTTAAAAAATGTGAGAAAAGAAAGATAGAGAATGATGTATGATCATAAATTATGACGAAGTGGGGGGAAAATCCGCTATATTCTGCCACGAAAAAGTCCGCGACAGCATATGTCTATCTACAAAAAATAACAAAAAATCTCGATAAAACGTTATTAGAAATAGAAGTGTTAAATTACTTCAATATACGTGAGTAATTTAAGAAGAAAAAACCAATCAGAAACTAATTAAATGAATCTTTTGTTTCGTGCATTTAACAAAGGTAAATAACGTTTTTAAATCGTTCAATTTAGACAAATAATCNTTACGTCGAATGAAAATGGGAGACGAGACCGGGGTTCGAACCCGGGACCTTGAGCTCAAGGTCCCGGGTTCGAACCCCGGTCTCGTCTCCCATTTTCATTCGACGTAACATGATTAATCTGTTACCTGGCGGTGAGGTTCACCGCGATCTAAGAGATTACAAATAATCTAGTTTTACAAGAATTTTAATGAAAATTCGAACGGTGCGGCTCATAGTGAGTGGGTTCGTTTTACCTGAGATGAATAGAGGCACTTCCGGTGTTATGTTAGAGTTGGACTACTATAGTTTTTGCAAAAAACTTAGAAAAATCACTGTTTTGTCTTTTTGCAATAAATTTTGCAAACAAGAATTCTTTTTATTTTTTATGGTTTTAAAATGTAGTCCTTGCAGTAACAAAAAAAAACAATATAAAATTTACGCTGTACGTTAATTAATCTGAGATATAACTATGTATCTCGATATTTTTTGTTTACGATTGTCGCATTACATCTAAATTAGTTATGTCCTCAACCAAATTGGAAACTAAATGTAAAATCATACAGTTTGTCCTCTTTTAATCAGCATAGGATCGGTTTATAATAAATTCCATATTTTTTATGTAAAGAAGGGTATTTTTTGGAGCTAAACATTTTAAGCTGGATCCTCCGTAATTAAAAGTGCAAATTTTTAATTTTAACAGCTTAAAGTCTGGCACAAGTCTTATTACACAAATATTGATGAAACAAGAATAATCCTGCGGCCAATGTGAGTCAGTATGCATTTTTTTAAATCTGAGTCTCTTTCAAATATTTCGCATTTTTTTCCATTTACAGGCCTATAATAGAATTGCGGCACGGCTAATAAATTGTTCAACATTTTCAACACATTGGGATGACGTCGTGAATGAAATGTTTTGTTTCTCTCAGGAAATAGACGGATAAAGTTTACTGTTAACTCTTCGGAGGATGATGTGCTCTTTGAAATATGAGATAGATTGAATTACACGTCTTTATGCAGAGAAGGCCATTGAAGATGACATTTAAGTTGTTGAAAGTCTCATTGCCTCTATTAAATAGATTGTATTAATTCTGACTACTTTCTTTTTGACGAAGTTGATTGAAAAATCGGATACAACTCCGACACCCAAATGTAAATAACTCTATATTTGTAATTTAGTGAATTGAAAAGTATACAGTAAAATGTTATTATATAAAAAAATCAATTAGATGTAAAAAAAATTAGAAATAATTATTCAATACGAATCTAAATAATTTAAATAAAATTCCTCTTGTATATTTTTTATATCGCACGTGATCTAATTCCTTAAGTTCGTGCTACAAGGAACCACAAGCACTATGGTTCAAATCCCTCTGTGTACTTTTTGTTTCAATTCCTTTTTGTGACCCACACGACATGTTCGGTAATACATTGGAATAGTTTATTTTATATCTTTGTATGTAATAAAAAACTATGTGTACATTTTATTTTAACTAAACATCAACCAGATATTGTTAGAATGGATATTATTAGACAATTGTTGAGTTCTTATGATATTGTTTCATTTGTCATGTGTGTATAATAATCTTGCATTATCACATTGAGCCTAATTAAATAATATAATATAGAATAGATAAATTAGTTTAGATTAGAAAGTAATTTGATACTTTAAAACCTCTAACTCTTATTCATTCTTAAACTTTGAATGTTTCGCATAAGTTCGAAACACTCGTCTTCATAGCGTTCCCATTTGTACCTCGACAATCGTGTATTCCGTCGATTGTCAAGATACGTCAAAGTAAGCAAGCGTGTTCCAGCCGCACTTTGGTCGTTCTCAGTGGAAAAGCGAGTATATTTGACCAAGGTCAGGCCTCGTACGCCGTGAGGAGCGCTGAGCGGCGGTGCGCGCGCGGGTGGGTGGGCGCAAGCACGCAAGCGAAGCGTTGACGTATGCAAGCTGATTGCGAGAGTTGCCTGTGCGGAAACGTTTTGCACTTTAATACGACGAATAACCAACACCGCTATTGTCTCCTCTTATACTAAAAGTCACGATACTTTGCCTAAAATTATTCAATATGGCTGCCTTACACAAATTGCCAACCTGTACGAAACAAATCCTTGAAACTCACTCGCGTGCAGGTAACGGTCCACAATGTTATTCTCATCAGCTGATAATGTGAGGTTAAAGCGTCGCGCTTACGGGGCAAACCGAAGTAATTCGGGAAAACCGTATTCAATAGAATGGGCACTATTAAATATTATTATGAACCGTTTTTATGGTTATCAACTCCTTTCCGAGAACGCGATATTGAAGGATTGGAGTGTACACATTTTCTTTCGTTGAGATGTAAAATTTGTTTACTCAAGGAAATTTGTGCGTACTGAATATATTAAATTGCATCAACCTAATCCATCGAAGTAACGATCCACAAAATAAATGGGTCACTTGTTTATTTAAGTTATGAATCACTTAATGATAAATAAAATATTGCCTACTGTCATAATTCTTTAATAGGCAAAATGCTTTTTCACTCGCCTAACGAGTATCTTCATTGCTAAAAATAAATATAGAAGTAGAGAATCAAAATTGTAAAATACATTAAGATAAGCGAAAAGATAAAAAAAAAATAATTTTGTAACCGAAAGAAGTTGTATGTTTTAGAAAAAAGTAGGGGGTGGGGAGAAACTTGCGGTATGGTAAACGATAATATTTATTGGGGGATTAAATAATGGATTTTATGAGGAAGACGAAAGCTATAAAGGAAAAACCTTTTGCTTATTAAAGGATTATGGCAGAGTATATTATACTGCTGTCTTATTTATATTATTAACAGTACACCTATTATCGTTCTATGAAGGACGTGTTCACATTGAACGATGTTTCATTTCTCAAGGGTTTATCTTAATTTTCTCAGAAACAATCACGGAAAGACTGTATGTTGGGACAAGAATTTTCATCCCATCATATTCAGAAATTTGGAATGATTATTTCAAATATATTCTTGTCAAGCTGTTTAGGTTATAAAAATGAATAAGAGTACATTGTATTTGAAGTTCAATCTTGGCAATACGTCGAAATTTGCGTAAAATTTGAATAATGCTTCTTTTGAAAATTTAATTTCACGTACATTAATTCATGAGCTAAAATGACTTGGTAGATTAATGGTTTCAATAAATTCCGTTCGTATCTTTTTTGGAACTGTTCAAAGATCCGTGGAGAAGCATGGATTCTCGACAAATATACATTGTCCCACAGGTAAAAGACGTAGCTTCGTCTCTCATAAGAAATATCAATTACTGAATAATGAAAACGTCTTTATATCACACGAAATTCATAAAACATTTTGTAGATAGACATGAAGGATTTCATTACCATACTCGTCAGAATTTTACGGCCACGACTATGTTTGTAAACATGCGTAGAATATTATTAATTATACATCTTGTTATGATTTTCTTGTCGATACATCTGGTCTTGCATACGGGACATCTTTACCCCGGGAGTCACTTTTATTTGTTGGAATAGATTCACCCATCACTATTCAAAAGATTGCAACAAATTTGAATCTACTTTAATCTCATTACGATATATTATGGTTTCATTACGATACTTAAGTCTTTGGAATTAAACTTTAATACCAGAAACGGCAGTTATTTTTTATTGTATGTATGCAGCTGCTGATTATGCCTTCCGCCTTGAGCACGAAGAATGTCGACGGTAAACTCATCTCAAACCTGCTGTCGGATTCAAGATTTATTGCCAGTCGAGATCAACTGAAACCAAACCGCAAGACTTACAGATATCACAGTTACATCTTAGTTTTTCTTGTTTCAATCTTCATTTGTTTATATATAAATAATTTTTTGTAATTCTTTTTATTATTTTTTATCGTGTACAGAAAAAAAGGGTAGGTTTTACAATGTCAGCAGAGTTGTGTGTAAAGAAAAACTCGGCTCTGAATATTACGAAATTTTAATACGTGATAGATGCATATAATGACTATTTTTTAAAATCAATTTCAGATTTTTTCATTGACCTGAAAAAGAAACTGTTGTCAATTTTACAAATGTTTTTTTAATGGTGCCTGGGTCTGAAGTTGCGTCTCTTTGTGCATTGGAACGTGTAGAGATAATTGGAACGAATATGACACTTGGAGTATTCGAAAGAAAGTGGTTTATTTTAAGCAGCTTAAAATTTATTTGCAAAAATTTAACAGCGCCGGCAGCCTTTTCTGTCCATCCACAAGTCCAGATGGCGGAAGCGTGCAATGTTGCCACTTTCACCGCGGACCAGCTGATACTGGAGTTGACAATTTTCCATCACAAAACACGCAACCACAAATAAAAAAGCTGCTTTAGGAGTTCCAAACTATCATGAGAAAAGGTGATGTCAGGAGTCCTTATATTATTGTTGCAGAGACCATATGTTTCAGCTTTTGGAGATTATTTGGGAGAGGTGGCATGTAAACAACCTCTTTATAGCATTCTCACAAGAAAAATTGGTAAGTCCAGTGTCTCTGAACACACTTAAAATGTAACTGACTGTTAGCTAGTGGACGACCTACCCAATCATCGCGCCTCTCCGGTGGCTCTGAGATAGCGTTCATGCTCATCACTGTCACCCCGTGTTCAATTCCCAGGAAAGAATTGTAGCTTTTCACACTAATGTCCCAATTCATACATTGTATTTGTATTTGAAATTACCCATCCTGGCCCGGGTTTTTCTCCGGTTTTCCTTCGGGTAGAGGCGGATTTATCATACAGGTTCTCTAGGCTTTTTCTAGGGGGGTCTATTGTAACAATAAATCGTGAATTTAGTGTTATTTCAATTTTTAAACACTATACTCAGAATAATCTATAGTTCGATAATAACTTACATGTAATTTTTTGCTTAAAATTACAAACATATTGACATTCTATTAGTATTATAACTCGCAGCTAACTTTTTATCTTATCTAGGAATTTTTGCTGAATTTTTTGAATCCGCCTCTGCCTTAGGGCCCTTGATCGGAATTGATGGGATGGTCCCTTGCTTGCTTCCGGAGAGTAAATTAGTTTTTTTTCCCTCCACGTGGTCATACGCAGTTTGTACTGTTTTTTGACAATAAATTTATTATTATTATTATTATCATATAGTGAACACTCCTTCTATTCACCTCGTACCGTTCCTAGTATCACTAATTTTTACTATTACTAACTACTCCGAGTAACTCCTCCACGTGAGCCAAGTTGTTGGTAAGCCCAGCTAACCGACCTACCTACTAACAGCAACCTACCACCCACCTCCTACCTCCTATCGATCCATGTAGATAAGCTTCAATAGCACACTACGTTTCCCGTTTACAAATACTATTATAATTAAAAACCCGTCTCGCCGGAATAGTGTCATTCGATAAGTCTTAGGAACAGTTCCATTGAGATAACCTCGCGCATGGCGATGTCAGTGAGGGGTTATCCAAGTTAAAAAAAAAAGAGATATTCCGTACCTTCCGAAACATTGACCCTTCCACTAAAGCATGTGTACTATTGGAGGTTTTCATTTTTGTTCTCTTATGAATAAATATTACAAAAAACGTTCATTTTTAGCTAATACCCAATGTTTAGTGTAAGCATGCGGAATTTTAAAACCCCAAACCGCTTATTATGTTTGTTTGCCTTGCCATATTTCATTCACTCAACACAAAGTGAAAGTGTTGCACTTTACAGTATTCACGATCTGATCGGCAACACACTTTTTGCTTGGCCACCTTCAAGAAGTTGTGCGACTTAATGAAAACCTACGTCTCAAGAAGTTACACCGATGACAGAAGCAACAATAGCTCCCGGTGACTTGAAGGGACTGTGTGAGAGAGCAGTGCGAATCTTCAAAATTCTTCAGACTCACATGGCCTTCCGAAACTCTTCTGTTTGCTGTGTCTACGAACTTCCTATTTCTTTTCAAAAAATCCATTCTATACAGGATATACTCAAATGAAGAGGTATTTGGCATCGAAATCACCAAATTACTCTTGGCAAACTCAAGGACACAGTACGGTTTCTGCAGATGAGTCATTATTTGTCTTCCAGATGATGACACAGACTAACAGTACCATGTAACACTAGAGAAATTTCTCATATGTCAAATGGTATCACTCTATCAGAGTTCAGTAGTTTTAACAAAACACTTGTTTCATGTATTTGTTTTCTTTTTAATCTCACAGTATTACGCAAAATGACCTTTTAGCTTCTCTTTCCTCAACAACTTAACCAAGGTCTGTTTATATCCTTCACAAAACAAGAGCACCAGTATTCATTATATAATTGTTAGATTATTCGCAAGGTTTACGACGATGGTGTATAGAATTTAATGGGAAAATTGCATGTACATCTTGGGTTGAAGTGATAGGGTTCGAAGGACCAAAAATGAGGAATGCGGATGCGACGGGAGTTGAACAATATAAATGGCAACAAAATAATTTAATAACAAAACATCGCAACTCGCAAGATAAAGCATTAAAATGAGGTAATACAAAACTGAAATGTTGATGAGGCGCTGCGGTGATGTGGAGCGCTTGTATGATGTGGTGAATTTCGTTGAAGTTGAAGGGCTGGCTCCACGTTGTACAAATGGATTACGGTCAAAGCATCAGGTGAGCTTCAGGCGAGCATGGCGAGAATACATGACCGTAACATTGGAGACGTTGCCGGCGTGGCGCCAGATGAGAAGTGATGCTATGAGATGATGACTGGTCGAGTGACGTACGGCAAGTGAAAACGGTCCACATGTCGGAGGTTACTTCGTAACGGCGAAGGGTTCGCGCGCTAGCTCTGGTTCGTACGATCCATCGATATCGCGACGTCACAGGTCGACCGTGTATCGATCGTACGTAGTGCGATTGGAATGTACGTAAAGTCAAGTTATTGTAAAATGTTCTGGCGGGGAAACATCGAATACATCGTGGATTCAGGATGATTTAACAGACTTGTTTATTAATTTAGTTATACTATGTCCTACCATTTGATGCACCATTTTCTTTAACTCAAAGGTGTGAATTTTAAATGGACCTTTGAGGTTTGAATAACTAGTTCATAGAAGCTCAACAATCGAGATATGTCCCTCCCATACGCACAAAGAGCATCGAGTTCATAGAGTCCATAGTCCACTTGCTTTATGTTGCGATATCTAACCTATGTCGCAACTGATGGGCAATGTCGCGTTGTCAAAGAGAAAAAAGAAATTGTAATCAACTTGTCACAATACAAGCGATCAACTACACTATGTGATGGAGGAACGGTACGCCGTACATAACTCGCAGCTAACTTTTTATCTTATCTANTGAATTTTTTGAATCCGCCTCTGCCTTAGGGCCCTTGATCGGAATTGATGGGATGGTCCCTTGCTTGCTTCCGGAGAGTAAATTAGTTTTTTTTCCTTTCCACGTGGTCATACGCAGTTTGTACTGTTTTTTGACAATAAATTTATTTATTACATTGAAACTGTCTTTAGATGATTTGGAGAACTGATATGTAATTCCTAAACTAAATTCCTCGTATAATTTGTCGAGAACAATCAGACTAATGAATAAAATTTTAGTTCATCAAATTATGAAATGTTAGTGGTAGAACAATTAACTGTACAATGAATATGGCGACGACATACAATGGTATCTAACTCAATCCCTCATGAAACAAAACAAAAGGAAAGACGACTAACAAATCGAGAGCTCCGAAACTAGAAACATGATGTCTTATGCACTTCTACGAATGAAAGGAAGTACATAAGAAAATATTGAGAGAAAGGTAAGTAGTGCCTTTTTCGTTCGAGACAACTTAAAAAGCACGATCCCCGAGATATAAATGTAATATCACCGTGATGTAATCGCCACAAAACACGAAATATGCTAGAGAAATATCTGAAAAGTGAACAAGGGCAATTAACTGACAAGAGCGTGTCAGGATAACATTTTCAGTGGGAGTCATACCCGGCGTCGGGAACTATACCCCCCACCCCACCCCACCCCCCTCCACGAGTTTCCGGAAACACGGAAAATTTTGAACCAGGAATATGCAGTTTAAGGTCAAAAATACACATCAAACTCGACAAAAATAAGTAAAATAATGAAACATCTGAAATTGTTAAGAAATAAATTGAAAAACCATGCTTATAAAATATGTTCTTTTTACTCGTAATTGCGTAATATATTCATGACAACTTTGCAGGCACGGAATATAACTTCACAAACAATTCAGACACAAAAGTATTTAAAAATCACCAGCAATCACAATTGTCTGCCAATGATAATACAACACTGTATTTAACTCTTACTAGTCAATACTAACTTGCAGCAAAAGAAAAAAAAAAGAGCTGGCGTGTCTAGAAACATTTAGACATTTCACCTAGTCCAGACGTTTTACATATTATTGGCTTCGTGTTTTGTACGTCTGTTGATAATGCACATTCATCACTACGACAACTTAGTAGATGAGCAGAAAGGTTGTAAGCTTAGCTTCTAGCACTCAAGGTTGCAAGAAACAACTTCTAATAGGTTTGTACTCGTGGAACAGGTGATATGCCCGTATAACAAAGAAATATGCACGCATGCTCTTTTAACTTCACCAAAGCTACACAGTACAGCACTCGCGTTTACTTTGGTACTAAGATATACCTCCCATAACAAATTTTTTAGGAAACAATAATGAAAGGGTGGACATTTACATATTTCATATCACATATTTAATTCACGCACATTCATCAGTGAATCTCTCAGTGTCGTTCGCGAAGACTATTGATGTTCTGCTTGGCATTGAATACCGAATTACTTCTACTTAACTCTGTAAAGAATAAATTGGTTGTGAAAAGGGGTAATTCTCTGTACACTCATTGACATCGACAGATACATACAGAGTCAACATGTGTAAAAAGCCGATTTTTAAGTGTACAAATCTGTAATAGTAAGTGTATTTTGAGGTCCATGAAAATAAAGGAGTAATGTTCATGAACAAAGACGTCACGTTTTCTGCAGATCCATCGTGTGACACAAAACAACTGAGGCTATTGAGGAATGAAGCAGGTTACATTGGTTTCGTCGGGAACCCACAGGGTTGCCACCACATCAACCGCTCCTGAAAAGTCATCTGTACCTTGACAGATGTGAATTTAAAAAATGACAAAGAAGTGATATATGAAATGACAAAGGAGTGAGATATGAAACGACAAAGGAGTGAGGAAACCTTCGTAAATAAATTATTATCTGTGTCATGCACATTGAATCTGATGTTAAAATACCTAATTCATTTGTATCAGTTTGCTGTGCGTGCAAAAAATTTTAAAAATCCAAACCTAACAGGATGGGACATATTGGTCATATATTTCCCAATTTCTGTAGAATATCATATGAAATATAGATGGAAACGGACATTTTTGGAATTACTAGGCTTCACGTATCTCTGTAACTTCCAAAGATTAATTAAACCGCTAACTGCAGAAGTGACTAGTTCAACTTCCTAGTTGTGCAGTGCGGCATTTATTCATTATCTTTGTTTGGACAATTGCTGTTTTGAGTGACTCAATAGAATATTTATCGCAAAAAGGGTACTTGCTCTCATGATATCATGTCTGAGAATGTTTACTGGAGCTTCACTCTAATACTGCCTTGAACTGAGCGAGCAGGTAATCAACATTCATTCGCTGTAAGTACAGTACATACGAATTTTTCGTGGGGAACTGACTACAGGGGAAAAACAATGTCGCTAAAATGTTCTTGAACTACACGTTACGAGCTTAAAATACACGTTGGTTAAGTGATAGTGAAGAACAATAGCAGCAGAGTGCGTGACCTTGTGCGACAAAGATGCAAGAAATAATTATCTGTTTTCGAAAGATAGTCATAGACTTTTACAGTGGGATGTTGAACACTGTTGCTTTGCATCACTCGTCTTTCTTTTGTGTTTCTTATCTTGTTGAGAAAGCATTGTTTGCGCATGATGTATCTTTTTGTAATGTTTATTTCTACAACATTTAACATTTATGTACTTACGTTCTGAGTGCCGTTTCTATTTATTTAAAATTATTTTAGATTTGGCGTGTCACCAACAGAATGAATGATGCATTTATTTGGATGATATGTCAAATTCGAAATAGAGAACGTTGGACAAATTCTATTCGTGAATACTGATTATATAAACTGAATAAATTCCTAGTTCATGTAAGGGAAATACTACACTAAATCACCAACTTCATGTTCATGTAAGAGAAATACTACACTATAAGGGAAATACATCGACTCACTAACTCAAAATCTCAATAACTACAAAACCTACAAACTTGAAATTAGGCAGGTAGATTCCTTTTAGGAAGTAGTCATCCGCTGATAAGTTGTCACGTTTAATCAATCGTAATTAATTCGATAGAATTATCATGAATTCGTATCATTTCTCAACGAATCGCTTCAACAGCTGGTAAAGCCTTTCAGTTTGCTCTGTGCGTAAATGGCGTTTGATCGCACTGTGTGTACTCCGTGTCGATGGCGTGCGATCAATGCTTTGGGCTTTTCCCTCCGGAGCACTTGCTCCGTTTCACTTGCTCTGCACTCTGGGGAGCTGTTGGTTACGATTCCGCAGTCACATCACGTAAAAAGCCCTCTCTCTGCGGAGACTTCACACAATACGACTCGTGCAACGGAAACTATACGACGTGAAATAAATTTAGAATACTCAGAATTAATATATTATCCGTTGAATTAAATTATAATTTTTTAAAAATTATTACAGATGGTCGTTGAAAAATTGTGGTCAGAAAGGTGTTTATTTTATTTAAAAAATAACACCTTAATCGAAATTTTATTCCACACACCAGAGATACTAGGAACTTCATATAGCATTATGTGATTTGTGATGTGGGCCAGGAATAGTCTCAATGGGAGCGAAGGTAAAAAGCGGGAATTTTCTTGTCAGCACTAATTTTACCAATCCCATTTTCGCAGGCCAAGTGTGAAATAATAGACGTTCAAAATGTACATTGTATGTTTTCATCATAATAAAAATGAAGTGGATGGGTTGTTCCTTTATAATTGCGTAATTGCCAAACTATTACGCGCATATTATTTTTATCGCAATTATAGTTTAGTTTATGTCCTCAACTGAATTTTAACCCAAACGTTTTAAATTTTATGTGATGAGTAAATAACATTCTTGGGATTTAAATTTTATTTTCAAATTTCGTATTCTTGATAATTTGACAAATAAAATGATTAATTTGTAAAGCAATATATTGTATAATGTTTTGAAAGAATTCCTACTCAATCAATAAATATTGATACAATGAAATCTATTAATTTTGAGAATAATCCAAGAAATATTTCCTGGGAACTTCTCAGACGTTTATTTCTACGAGAATTTTACTACAGTTCTTGTGATTTCATGTTATAGTAAATAACAGTCATCTTTAAGCAAGACTCACTCGCTGATTCAAATGACTATTTGACATTCGATCAACGTCACAAACACTGTTCACTCAACAATTCTAGTGTTCCGACGTGAAAGTAGAATCGTAATTTATAAACTCAATTTTAAATTGTTTTTTGCACGTTTTTTTCTAACATGTAGGTAATATGAACCGCTTACTATATCGTATAAGAATTTAACAAATACTCAATTTTCACCAACTTTAATATCTAGTACAGCATAATTCATTTCGCGATGAAACATAAAACAAAATAGTTTCTGAATAAATTGAATTAAAAATGATGTGTAGTTACGAAATCCGTACAACTATATACGCTAAATTGGATGCTAAGTCGAATCTCGACTATTTAATTGATAGTTATATCCAGAGTTAGGATTATTAGGTGCGTACCTTTTTTCGTAGGGAAAATTAAAGATATTCGGAATGATATCACAGTGTGAAATTGTATTTCTAAATGAGAAATGATGCATTTTTAAAGTACCCTTTTTCCTTTTTGGGGGGCGTTTATTTCCTTTTCCCCCAACTGTGCCCATAATCCTCTTTTTTCTATATTACTGTAGTTGTCCAATAATCTTCTGGGGCGGTGTTTATCATTTTTAAGAGTTATGACGTATGAGTTTCAATTTCCTTTATATATGGTTTCGTTTCAATATCAAATATTTTAGTAACTTGCATCTAATATCACCTCAGCTTGCAGTGACTATGCGAATAGTAAACCTGTCTCCTTTCAGTAAACTCAGGACTGAAAGCACACCTGCAGAAATGAAAAATAACTATCTTTGACTTTACCGAATATATAACCAACACAGTGGAATTGTCACAATATATTTATCACTGGATGGAGTAGTTTGTTCGTTTATGTAAGTTTGTTACTACACAAGTGTATTACGAAGTGAATATGAAGTTTGCCCGACTGGTTTTTGTGGATGTCGTAAGAAGCTTAAGCATATGCGAAACGATTCCATTTCCTAATACAATTATTTTGATGATTAACAAATGCTTAATATCTTGAAGTACAACAGCTTCCTATTTTCCCCTTTTTCTAATGATTGAAAATTTAATTTAAAGGTAATTTTTTGAATTATTTGGGTAAAACAGTTCCTTTTTGTCCCCTTTTTACCCTATTTTAGCTCCTTTCCCCCCTTTTTCATATGAAATTTTCATAAAAAATCCTAACCCTGGTTATTTATAAAATCCCTTTACCTGTCATTGCGTCGTGCTGTAAAACATAACTCTGTATCTGATGAAAACGTGAACAAATGGAATATGAACGCAAATAGTTCCAGTGTAAAGTTAATGGTCTATAAATCATCTGGTTCTACTTACACATAGTTATTGCAAACACTGTTCAAAACACAGATGTTTACATACAAAAATTCATAGTGAGAATGTTACGAGAGGTTATGAAAACCAAAGAAGCTTTCTGAGCGCGTGTGTTTTCGTAACTTTTAACTTCGTAATTCAAAACACATGATGAAGAACATAACATAATTCGGCTACTACTACTTAATATATGTATTACGCAATCCTTACGTATCGCGACTTCACAACCATCTTTCGTTCTAACTCGATGTCAGTTGCAGCCGCAACGCAAGCCTCCGTGGGCGGTAGCTATGGAACGTAGCTGGTACCTTATCACGACAGCACCTGCCTGGGTGTAGCGATAACGTTTTGTGTGGGAGGGACGGGAATGGGGAGAGAAGGTGGCGCGTGGGCGCGAGGGATTTACTATGTCAGCACAACAGAAGCCTCCTTATCCCCCCCTCGCCCCCCCCCCCCCAGCTGCGGGGTAGTTGCCGCTACCGCTGCCACCAGTTGCAGTTCTCAGCTAGTGAATGTCGCGCGATGTGAAACACCGTTGGTGAAGCGTGCAGAAGTTGAGACTCGTGAAGGACTAGTCTAGGAGATGAAAATGAGTAATGATATAGAAAGGGGACACAGTGGTTGATGGTGAGTTTAAACTATTGCAAAAGCAACTGTAAAATTTGAAATGATGAATGTATTTTGACATGTACAATGATTTTTTTAGCATTGTACCGTTTCTAACGAATTCATCACGAAACTTAAGCTATTTCTAATTACAAGCATATTTTTCATATTTTTTTCCTTAACTCTGATATTTAATATATTTTTTTTATTGTATTTTTACCTCGTAAGTTCTATCCAAGTACAATTCTTGTCGCAACCTCCTGCGTCGTGGTTCTCGCTAATATGCTACAAATTCTTTTTCGTACAATCATTTTCTCCAATTTTTTATGATAATACCAGTACGTTATGTATTTTAATGTTCTATCTTTTCTTCTCGGTGTATCCTGTACTTAAATGGACGGTGATTCCAAATTTCATGAAATCGTATTAAGAAAAAGGAAAATTTTAAATTAATTTGTCAATTAATTGATTTAAGCTTTCTTCAAGTGGGGCAAACTTGAAGTGATTCCAAGGATACACTACTTTAAACGTGGAACAGTGTGCCGAGTATAAAAAGAATTGTGCACACATTTGACTTAACGTAATGTTGCAACACTCTAAAATGATATCACTAATTTGACCTGAACTTTCAACAGATAATATTGAAATTGAAAAAATGTATCTTTATTCTTAAATATGTATTTACCATTTTAAACAATTAATAAATTTGGTCACTATTTAATGAATTGTTAATTATCTATTGGTTGAATTCATGTATTTTATTACAATACAAAATCGCTATAATAATAATATTTAAAGTAATAATAATGCAAATCTTTACAATAATATTTATAATAATGTTTGTAATATTTATAAAAGTTAACACCCTCCTTGATTAAGATCTAGATCCGCCATTGCTGTTGACAAAGTGTGAAAAAGATCAGTAGTATCTTCTTGTTCGTTGTCTAACATAACTAGTTGATGTTTATTTCACTTAGGTACGCGAAATATATGTTCGGCAATATTGTTCACCTCAAATAGTTTTACAATAACATACCTCTATCTACAAATGTAAACCCTAATTTTTAATAAGAATTAAAGATTGGCGAGATAAAATACTTAAATAAAGAGGAATTTGAGTAGGAAAATATAAGTCTTTATTCAATTTCACAAGGTTTGTTCGAAACTCGCACCATTTCCTGCACTATGATTAAAGAAATATTTTAAACTCAAAAATAATATTTTTTATGCGTACCATTTTTGTCAATCCTGAATTATAACAAAGAGATATACAACAACAAATATACTTTCATACAAAGTCGAGGGTGTGAAAATTTATGAGTAAACTTATAAATGAAATATCTGTTGACCTTTCAGAACTCAACTGGATTAGTTAAGCGGATTCTCAAATGTTTAGTATTAATGTCTGAAAAATTTTGTTCTCAATTTCTAAATTGTTTATGTGGGCTTTTTAAAGAACCGTCATTATTTTTAAGACAAAAAAGGGAGATGTAAATAAATGTATTATATAAAGTAGTTCTTTTCTTGATGAATTGCAGATATAATTTCAGAGAACTGAGAAAGACATTTTGATATTATGAAATGAAAAATTCTTGTTGTGGCTCTGGTTCACTCTTAAATGAAACTAGGGATGGTCTACTTACTGTACGGATGAACACATTCGTCCTCAAGAAAAGAATTGCTTTCTCCAAGATCAGTGATGGGCAACTCTTTTTTAAATGTAATGTATCGAGAGAAGATAAATGCAAAGTTCTCATGCATTTGTGTATTAAACCTAGAAGTACAATTTTAAGCAGTATTTCTGGCAGTTGACAACTTGATATTGGAGAGAGAGCTTTAGTTTTTGACAAAAAATAACGTCTTTTAATACACAAACTTTTGAAATAAGGAACACAATTATAGGAATACACAAAAGAATGTTTTTTCCAGGTAGACTATTATTTCGATACATAATAACTGACCCCCTTAAAATGCACAAATGATTCCAACAAACGATTTTCTGTGAATGAAAATATAAATCATTTTTTTTCAATTCAGATTATGGGTATTTTCGACGTAATGAGAATAGATATGAAAAAAAATGGCTTTACTTCTCAATACATAATTTTTGCTGTTAACTTTTCGTTGAGTTATGCCTTGTAAGAAATTCAATGTCAGGAACGATTAAATTACTTGATACAGTCCCCGTGTCCTTTATTTAATGTTTAATTCTCCAATACTTACTTTTTAGAGTACTGGAGGGTCCTGCACTAACACTCTT